>JAODAL010044144.1:0-33158 GCA_025379985.1 Phyllomedusa bahiana
AGAAAAAAAAAAAAACGCCCTTAAAGCGCCGTTCTTTCTCTGATCGGGACCGGGGCCTTTTGTCCCCCTTTGTGAAAAAAGCCGGGGCCGCTTCCTTTTTCCCCGCCCCCCCCCATAAAATAGAAATGAAGGGAAACGTAAGAAACGAGAACACCGTGTTTTATAAAAACATTTGTATAATACGCCGCTCCGAAAGACCAGAGAAAAGACGACTTTAGACAGCAACTCTTTCCTTTTTATTGCCCATGGCACCACACTGCGACGAATCTCCCGCTTTTAAAAAACGAAAACGCCGGAGATCGATCGAAATCATGTGCATTGGACATATTTTTAGTCTCCTAGAGGAAATAAATATGTATAAAAACATTAATAAAATGTTCAAAAATATTAAAGCAAAGATTAAAAGCTGAAAAAACCTTTTCACATGTATTAAAAAAACATAGTAAAAAACATGCAATACCGTGTAAAAGCTTTAGAAAGGTGTGGAAAAAATGCTTTAAAGTAAAAAATGCTTTAAAAAATAGAAGTGTTAATAGTTTATTTCCATAAATTAAAAAAAAATGCAAAAGAAGAACAAAAAGAGAATAAAAATTAAACAGTTTTTGTGTGACCCCCCCCTTCTTAGTCCGAAAGTGAAGTATGAAGCCACAGAGCCCTTGTCACGGACCCCCCTGCGCCCCTGTCTGGGGTCGCAGGCGCGCCTGCTGCCTCTCAGGACCCCCCCCGCCTCGGGTTTGGGGGTCCGCTCTGCCCCATCCCCCCCGGCACCAACTTCCCCGGGCCGGGGCTCCTGCTCAGTCACTCAAAAAGCCCCCGGCGCGTGGCTCCCCCCCCAGGGCGCGCGCCTGTTTTTTGAAATTTAAAGGGGCATCGCCTAATTTGCTATTCCGGCACTCCCTATTTAGGCTGCCCCTTCCCCCCCCGGCCCTCGCCGATCTTAGTGTGTCTACCTCGGGAGAAAGCGTTCCTATCTTCTTGTCCTTCCATTACCATACCCTTGTCTACTTTTCGACCACCCTTTTGCCCCTGCCCTACCGCTGCCTGCCACGTTTACGATCCAAGCCGCTGTCCTGACCTCTCCCCTCCCCCCGCCACAGCTTCCCTGACGAATCGTACTACGTCTACCCTTGGGCCGCCCCCGCAGGCAAGCCCCCCGCCAGGGGGAACGACCTGGAAGACTCCCCCGCAGCAAGTCCACCCCCCCTTTGCGGCGGGTTTCTGGTGAATACCGGACCTACTTAGATTCCTTTTCCCGGGCTGGCTTCCCCATCCCTGCGGTTCCAGCGGATCCACTACCCCCTTACAGTAGACCCGGGCCATGGATCCCCCGGGGTTCGATGCCAAGTGTCGCCAGTAACCACCTTTGTGGCCAAGCACCCAAACAATCGGCCAAGCGCGCAGCTCGAGCAACTCCCCCCCGTGGCACATTCATCCCACTCCACAGCAGTCGCTGCGTGGTTTCCCCCTCCCCGGGCTTTTGCCCCCAGTGGGTCCCAAGCTCCTTATCCATGCCGCAAGTTTTGGGGATTCCAAGGTCTGGGGGGTTCATCACCCAGTGCTCCCGCATGTGAACTCATCGGGTCGTTCCCGTCAAAAGACCCAAAGGTGGCCTTCGTGTCATCTCCTCTCCGGAAAAGCCCGGCCTGGCAACTCCTCTTGGGGACCGGGGTGACCCAATCAGGGCCGACAAAGCACATTCACTAGAGTTCCGAGGGTCTTCGAGGAACCTCCCCCTTTGCCCATCTGCCGAAAACCGCCCTTTGAACCGGCAGCAAGGAACTCCTCCGTTGAAGCGCGCCGTGAAATTTTCCGCACACTAGCATCGAGCTAGCCTGGAACGATGCAGCATTACGCCACGTTCAAGAAAGGCCCTCCACCCTATCAAGATGCGCCGCCCCCGGACCTTCCGTTTCTTTTAAGCACAAAATCCCCCCTGGCAAACCGGGATTGACATCCGTTTCGCAAAAAGGCGTGGGACTCCCCAAAACAAAACCACCCGTAAAAGCCCCCATCTCATTTTTGCCCCCTGTTTCAAGGCCTCCCCGCCCCTTCCCACCCACCGTGGAAAAAAGGTCAGCCAAGTGGATAGACCCACCTTCTCCGCAAAAACTTAACCGCCCGGCGTAAAGGGAATCTATGTCCTACTGGGGGCCACCCTTGATCATCCCTCCTGTTTTGTCTCTTCGCCCACGGCGTCCGGGAGAAGGGGCCCCCCTAGGCTACGGGGGGGAACATCCCAAGCGTGTGCAGTCTCTCTCCCCCCTAACATCTGGGTCCTGATCGGCATGAAGCCAACCCATTTTTCAATTTTTTCAGCATTCTTGGACTCCGGTTCTCGGGAAACTTCCGGCCCGCGGCCCCTGGTGCCCCTCAACCCCCGCCTTCCCTGGTTTCCCCGGGAAAATCCTCGTCCATTTCCTCCGCATGGTGAACCCTCCGTAAACCCACCTTTCCATACTGACCTTTTTCCCCCAAGTAGGGCACTTCACAAAAAGACTTTTCGTTCTATGGTTACCCCCCCTTCTTCGCCCTCCAAATGGTCTACCTTGCTGCGCGCCATGCCCCGGGTGCTTGACGGCAGAGGGGCGAGGTCTTGCATGGGCCAGAGTGTCGGTCTCGCTGTTTGGTGACACCTCCCAGTGCCAGCCCTTCTAGGGTCCAGCTAAGCCTCAGGGGGTTTCTTCCCCCCCTTACTAGAGTTGCGAAGTCTTCCCGAGAAGAAAAGCAGAGCCCCTCCGCCACATCGTCCTTTGATTGTCCGATAACCTATTCCCCGGGTACCAAACCCCTCCTCGGGGCAGACTACCCCTTATCCTTTCCCGGGAAAACACAAGCCTTTCCAAGAAAATACGTAGAATCTCCAGAAGGGGTTTATTCGAGTCCTTTTCTCCCGGGGGCAGGTTTCTTCTTCGGGAAAAGAAAGGGGTACCTTTTGCGCCCTGCTTTTGATTCCCGGGGGAATGAATCACGGGAAGAATGGGAAACCCCTCCCCCTTACAGGATTATTTACCGTCCGGACCAAGGATTTTTTCCCCAAAACGGTCAAAAGGGGGGCCTAAAAATTTGGTCAATCCGAAGGGGGCGAGAATGAAACGGCCTTTCAACACCGGGGGAGGGCCACTTCAGTACCTTTAAGCCATTCGGACTGTGTAATCCCTGCCGTCTTCCAGGCTCGTGAATGACATTTTCAGGGATTTTCTCAACACCTGCGTATGGCATCTGGAAATATTTGGGTACTCCCCGCCCCGGCCCCCACCTTGTCTTTCCCCTCGGGTTTTTGAAGCGGCTCCGAGATAACACCTGTATGCCAACTGGAGAAGTGCCCCCCCTTCCACCAAACCACCTTCCTTTCTGGGGGTACTTATTTCTGATCGAGCCACAAAGGGACCCACAAAGCGTCACCTTTTCCCCAGGGGCCCCCACCCCCAGGGGTTTGCGGGCCAAAACCTTTTTTTTTGGGGTTTTTCTGTAACTTATCGCCAATTTATTCCCCCCACTTCTCACCTTTGGCTCCGATAGGGGCTCTCACTAAAAACACCTAACCCCCACCTGCCTCCGAACTGGGGAGGCATTCCAAAGCTCAAGTCTCCCTTTACCACAGATCTGTCCTCCCGGGGGCCGGACCCCGCAAACCCTTCACCTTGGAATTAAAACCTCTTTTGGGGGTGGGGAGCCATTCTACCAAAAAGGGCCCAGGGGAAACCGTAACTGTGGCCTTCTCCAAAACATTCCCCCCCGCCGAAAGGAACTACACGAAATTCCCGTGATTTGCTGGCCATCAAGAGGCTTTGGAAGAAGGCCAAAACCTAGGAGGGGCTCGCCACCCATCGCATCTTTGGGACCAAAAAAAACCTTCAATACCTCCAACGGCTCACGACTTAACCCGCGCCAGCTAGGTGGTCGCTCTTTTTCTCCCTTTTCGATCCAATTCACTTCCGCCCCGGAGAAAAACATCAAGGCACCCCCCTTTCCCGGTTTTCTACGGGGGGGTGGGGGAATCCACTCCAGACATAAAATTTCCCCCAAAACCCCCTTACTCGCTGCCCCATTGACCCCGGGAAAGGTTCCTCCGGGGAGGACCTACTTCGCCCTGCTCTCCGCGACCACCCTGAAAGGGGCCCTTTCCTTTTTTTGGGGCCGGTCATCCCGGCCCGAAGACTTCCTGTTGATACCCCCGGTTCATTGGGTCCCCAAGCTCCAAGGATTCAAGGTTTTCCTTCAGGCCTGTAACTCTTGTCCCCCCGCAACAAGACCCTCCCCACAACCCGCAGGCCTAAAAACCCCCTCTACCCTTCCGACGAAAATTTGGACCAACAATTGCGATGGACTTTATAACCGATCCCCTCCTTCCTCCCAACACCGTCTTTTGGGGTGACTACTGAGGGTTTTCCCAAGATGCGCTTTCCCCCCTTCTGCCGCGCCTCGCCACCCACTCAACCTATTTTTTCCACAGTTTTCCCGCTCAGGGGCCCCGCAGCAAACCCGCTGATCGGGGAGTCCATTTGTTTCCAATTTCTGGCGTGCCTGTTTCCCAAACCCAGTGAAACTCAATTTTTCGCTCCTTTTACCCCCCTCAAACAATGGCCAGTGGAGAGAGTAAACCAGTCTTGGGAGGGTTTTCTACCCACTTCGTCTCAGCACGCCAAACATTGGCCAACTTGTTGCCAGGGGGGAGTTTCTCACAACTCCCAGTCAGAATCTCAGGGGGCCCCCCCCTTCAATTTTATAACGGGCTGCAACCCCCCCCCACCCCCCCCTGGGGACTCCACCGAGGTTCCGGGGCGGGGGCCACTGGTTCAGGACAAAAGGGCCCCCGGTCCCAACCCGCCAACTCGGGTCCGCGCTTTTTCCAGCGCCAAAAAGACCCAAGCCGCAAAGGAAGAATCCTCCTCCCCTTTTTCTCCCCGGGGACAAGGGTTTGGGGGGTTCCCGAATATGTCCGCTTAAATGCCCTCCACAAATTGGGACCCCCTTCCGGACCCTTCAGTTATCACCTATTAAACCGTTTCTTACAAACTCCGGGTTCCCCCCCCCCTGAAATTCCTAACTCTTTCCCTTTTCCCCCTTACAAAAAACCCCGTTCTTTAAACCGTTTCTCTCCAACTATCCCTCCCCACCCAATATGCTTCCAATGTTTTGAAGTCAAGGAATCCGGGGTATGAGGAGAACTAGAGGGGAAAAAAAACTTCTGGTAGACGAAGGGTTTTGGGGCCAAAGAGGGCTTGGGAGCCGGAGGGGAATACCTAAACCAATCTCATCCAGAATTCTTCGTCCCCGTAAAGAGGGGGGCCCAAGGGGGGGGGCCCCCAAGGGTGGGGGACTGTCACGGACGCCCCCGCACCCCTTCCGGTCCAGGCGCGCCGGGTGGCTTTCCCCGGACCCCGTCCCCACACGGTTTTGGGTCCGCTCTTCCCGCCCCCCCCGCACCAACTTACCCGCCCCCTCCTGCCACCCTCACACCCCCCCGGGGGCGTGGCTCCGCCCCAGGGCGCCGGCCCCCCGGCTGTTTGAAAAATTTTAAAGGGCAGGGCGCCGAAATTTGCTATTGCCGGGGACTGCTCCATTTGGGGCTGGCCCCTTCCGCCCCCTCGCCGGCCTTTTGTGTTCTACCCTGGGGAAAGCTTCCTTCTAGCTTGTCCTTCGTGTAAACCCCAACCCCTTGGGCTACGTTTATTTGACCACGTCTCTTCCGCCTCCCCTGACCGTCGCCCCCGTCCACTTTACGATCCAACCCCTTCCTGACCTTCTCCTGCCCCCGGGCCACACTTCCCCCGACGAATCTGTACTCTCTACCCTTTCCGCCACCGCAGCAATCCCCCCATGGAACGACCTGGTAGACTCCCGCCGCAGCAAGTCCATCCCCTTTGCGGCGGGCTCTGGTATTTCCGGACCTTTCTTAGATTTCCTTCCCTGCGTGGCTTCCACCCTCCCCGGTGGCCACGGGTCCACTACCCGCCGTTACAGTCCTGTCTCATCACATCGAGTCCGTCTGGAATAACATGAAGAGATTTCAGATTTGAGAGCACTACATCTACAGAAGATCTGTGGTTACTTCTCCAAGATGTTTGGAACAACCTCCCTGCCGAGTTCCCTCAAATTTTTATGTTAATGTATCTAAAAGAAGTTTTTAAGCAAAAAGTATCAACCAACCAGACACGATTTTTGTTTTGACTGCTCTTTTGTTTATTTACATTTTATTTTGTTAATTGATAAAAATAAGCTACAAATATTTCTATTTATGAAAGCAGATTTTTATAAAAAATGTAAAAGATGTTTACTTTGTTTGGCACATTAAAGCATTACCTTAAAAATATAACTCATCCCATGATAAATAAAACCTAAGTTGGCAGAAAAAAAAACCACTACGGTCAAAAGGGTAAAAAATTAAAAAAACCCGATAAAAGTGGGGTTTTATATTAAAACCCCTTTTGCAGGTGCAGCACACTTGGTGCGATGGCACGTCTCCTCAGGAACATTGCTTCCAAAAACGGGTTCAAGAAATTTACAGTATGTTATATGGATGACATGCTCCCGGGGGCTTCTAAACTAAACAAAATTTCGAAAACCTTGTTGGGGTATGTAAATTTTTACATTTTTTGATACGTAAGGGTTTTAAATTTTTTGTTCCTCTACCTTTTCTTATTGGATAAAACTGGTGGTATCACAATAGGTTTAAGCCTCTGTTTCATCATGACTGGATTAGGTTATACAAATTATAAAATTCAATGCATTTTTGCAGCTGCAACATTCTTCCATCCAATATTCTCATGTCCAACTAAACTAAAGTTCATATAAGTACTACAACGAGGTGGACTAAAATAGCGTTACAAATGACGCATATTCACAAATGATCATTCGCAGTGTGTCCCGGGTTTTAAGGGTGGCACAGCAGCCAACACACTCCCAAAACCAGTCTACAGTGCACCTCACTTTCTGTAGAACAACGTGGTCAGCTGCCAACGCACATTCCTGGCTTTCACTGATTATAGTGGACCTGTCAGTGTCACAATTATTTAACATATTCTTCTCTCCAGCTTACAACCAGCTAACAAAACCCCTTTTTTTTATATTAAAAAAGATTAAGGGGTTTTCTCACTACATTGATTCATCTTTCCTCATCCCCTTTTTTTTGTTTCACTTTGAATTCAGGGGGCCGTTTACTGGCTTCCACTAGGCTGCAGTAGAAGCCAGGTCCCCTAGCTATAGCAAACCCTGTTGGCAGCCCATCAGGGGAATCACAGTCCCCTAGCTATAGGATCTGAGGAGCTGATGCACCCCTACAAGAGGAATATTCAAATAGGTGGACATGTTTAAAGGGACAGAATTGCAAAGTGACTTTTTTTGCAAGAAATTTTTAAAAAAAAGCAATCCCTTTTTATGAGACAACCCCCCTTTAAACTTAAAGAAAAAGGGGAAAGATTTGCCTTGTATTACACTGTAACAATAATAATAACAACTAATAAAAGGAATGATAGTAATTTGTTATACGTTGCCCACAAATTGTTAATTTCATTGAGTTTAGAATGTCTGGTCGGAAACATAGAGTTACTAAGTCTTATTACACAGAGCACAGATGCTTGTTCTACATTCACAAAAGAAAAAAATATAGATCTCTATCTCCCTGGAAAGGAAATGAGAAACCAGAGTTTTGTGCTAAGAAATCATTCACAAATGATCCCTGGTTCAAATTAACTTGTTTGTGTTTAACTATTTCACAATCTGTCTACAGATAAAGGACAGGTAGTAAACTCAGGGGTCACACAACTCCAGAGAAGACCACGTTTGTGCTGCCAGTCTTGGCCTCTTTGTATCAGAACAAGGTCTCGTATACTCAAGTCAATTTCTGCTAGACCTTGGTTGAACAGAAAGGTAACCCTATATGCTAGAAAGGTAACCCTATATACTAGAAAGGTAACCCTATATGCTAAAAAGGTAACCCTAAACATTAGAGATATGCCAGAAAGCAATCCTACAAGATAATTGTGAGCAGTCTTTCCCAGATAACATCAACAGCTTTAGTTTCTTGGGACACTGCTTCTTTTCTCACCTGGTGTTCTCTGCCTTTCCCAGTTTTTTTGGCAGTCAAGCACAGCAGGAAAACCCTTTAACTTTAGTTTAATGCAAACAACAAACAAATCCTTGACTGGGTGGGAGGATTTGTTACAACCAATAGAGGCAAGTGAGCATCCCAGCTCCTTTCCCATAATGCCTTGTGATATACAAATGCTTAGTAGTGGGCTAAAAGGCAATCAAAACACTACACACCTTAATTGGTGCTCTCCATAAGGAGAGATGTTCCCCTTCTCTCAGCCACTCATTGCCTCCCACCAGTCAAGCCAATATCGCTCTGCTCTACACTGATGAAGGGCAAAACCCCGAAACGGTCGTATGTAGATGCGCGATATTGGCTTGTCTAATATTCCTTTTTGCTGCTCAAAGATTCAGTGAATCAGAAGTAAATTGAGGATTTGTTACAACCAATAGAGGGCGCAGTGAGCTTGCCAGCTCCTTTCCCATAATGCCTTGTGATATGCAGATGCTTAGTAGTGGGCTAAAAGGCAATCAAAACACTACACACCTTAACTAGTGCTCTCCATAAGGAGAGATATTCCCATTCTCTCAGCCACTCATTACCTCCCACCCAGTCAAGCCAGTATCGCTCTGCTCTACACTGATGAGGGGCAAAAACCCCAAAACGGCATATGTAGATGAGCGATATTGGCTTGACTAATATTCTTTTTGCTTCTCAAAGATTCAGTGAATCAGAAGTAAATTGAGGATTTGTTACAACCAGTAAAGGGCACAGTGAGCTTCCCAGCTCCTTTCCCATAATGCATTCTGATGTACACAGTGTACCAGATATTCATTGTAGAAGGCTCAGCTGAGCCGAAAATGTTCTTCTAATATGGAATATGTAATGCCTACTATTTCCACTATCTTGAAGAAATGTCGTCTTTGTGCATATAAAATAAAACCCACTTGGGATTTACTCTACCCTATAAACTAATATGTCCAACCATTATCTGCACTGATTTTGAAATTAAAAGAGATACATGTAGGCAAGTCCCATTATTACAATATGATATCCAGAGTAAGCACTGTGTGCTGTACAGACAGCAGCTAGACGGGCTTGGAGTAGCTCAATAAGGTCCTGACACATTGTGACAAATATCTGGAGCCATGCTGACTACATCCCACAGCTGCTAGAAGGTGCTTGAAGGTGGATCCATAGAGCGAACCCAATGATCCCCACAGATTCTCAGTTGAGTTCAAGTCCGGGAATTAGAGGGCTGGGCTAGCACTTAAAAGCCCTGGTCATCCCTTCCCAACCAATGCTGAACGTTTTTAGCCATGTAACATGGCATTGTCTTGTTGAAAGACCCATGGTATGCCCCAGGGAAGACACGTAGGGCGGCATGTATGAACGGGGCTGTGCCAGATATCTGGTGTTTTTTCAGCCCGATATCAGATGCAGCCCCGTTCATACATTTTTAAATCTCCTGGGAGTGGGGGGGCGCACTAGAACCATAGCAAAGCTACATATTTATAGCTTCGCTATGGCATTTCTAGACACAATACGGCTGGAACAGGTACACCACTTTCAAAGTGATTTACCTTAGCCGAACTGTTGCCCAAGCACTAGAATGCACCTGATTTTTGACCCGCTGTAGAGCGGGTTCATAAATCAGGCGTATTTTATGCCAGTAGAATGCGCATGAAATTTGGTATTAACACGCCAAATTTCATGCATGTGACCCGTAATATGCAAGGATGGATTAATTCCAAATAGGTTGAGAGTGCCCTCTACATGAATGAGTGGGCCCAGATGACGCTAGCCGATAACACTGCCATCACCATCTTTTGCTCTTCCAGCAATGGTTGCAGAGGGTTTGTTCTCTGATATTTCTCACCTGACATTTGTTTGATGAAGCAGAAAATGTGACTCACCAGAGAAGGCAGCCCTTTGCCACTCAGCAGAGTTCCAATTTTGATACCGCTATGAAAATTGAAGCCCTTTCTCCAGATCCAACTTGGTTGGCAGAGGTGCAGTAACCATCCATCTGCTTTGGCGCCCTATATGCAGTGGGGTTCCCTGAGCTGTTGTTTTCGACAAATGAATGGTCCCGCTGGTTCATTTTGGTGGTGAGGTGCTCCACTGTAGTTGTCAGTCCACAGTTACGCATCTTTATAACTAATTTTCACCGCACACATAAATAGCTCCAAATTTGCCTGCGCCCCTAACTGCATAACAGCCTGCACTACTCTGAACATAGTTCCGGGTAGATCTCTCTCTCTAATTTATACCCTAAGGCTATGTTCACACGGCTTACTCTTGGACTTATTTCAGCCCGTAATTTGTGTCGTACTGCCTGAATTACTGGCTGAAATATGTCCCAGTCATTATGGTAATCCACAGTTCTCATAGAGAACTATGGATTATGTCTCCTCTCCCCGCTCGTGAAATACGGGGAGAGAAGTGACATGTCAATTATTCGCGCCGAGAATAATGTATGTCTATGGGGCCGGCGGGCTAACAGCCCCCCCGGCCCCGCTCCCGCCCCCCTACACACGGCGTAATGGCGACGCGAAATACGTCCCGCAATTAAGCCATGTGAACATAGCCTAAAAGATTCAAGTGTTTAAAAATCAAGAAAGGCTGGGAAGTCTAGTTTCATGGTGACGCCAGTGAGGGAGGAAGCATGTGGTATTCAATGTACTGGTGGCTGGGACATAATAGCATTAAAAAAGCACACAAATGTAGCAGTTTTTATTTCAAATGTCTAAAAATATGAATTACTGTCCATAAAGAGGCGATGGCAGTGACTTCAGTGGACTTGTATGGCAAAAAGTATGTAGTAGATTTAAAGCAGTCCCCCTCAGTCCCCCTGTCCCACCCACCAAATGTTCCTGATTTCTTCAACACACTGGTCTATTTATATTACCAGTTTGTAGTTTATTTTACATGGTCCAGTGTTTTGCCTTCACATTCACATTAATCGTTCACTTGCATGGCCCTTATGTATAACAACTAAGAGTGAGACTTTCTTTGTACCCTGTTTCCCCAAAAATAAGACAGTGTCTTATATTAATTTTTGATTTTAAAGACGAGCTTAGACTTCTTTTTAGGAGATGTCTTATTTTTCTATGAACAATAATTCACATTTATTGTTGAACAAAACATCAACACGTATTAATATAAAGTAGTAATATCATCACAAGCATCAGCATAAGCAGCCAAACTCTGAATTTAATTAAAAAAAATGCACTATGTCTTATTTTTGGGGGTGTCTTATTTTCGGGGAAACAGGGGTAGCAACCAATAAGAGCTCAGTTTTCATTTCATATAGTGCTCTGGACAAAGAAAGTGTTACTCCTAGCCAGTTTTCATACATAAAGCCCTGTGTCAGTCTTTCACCTACCTGATTGACATGATTCAATTTATCAATGATCTGGTTAATTACGGGTTCAGCGCTCCTCGCCTTTCCTTCTTGGTTGCTTGTTTGAACCTTAAAGCCATTTTTTCACTGTATGGGGTTGGAACCTGTAATTCAGAATACCAATGGATTACCAAGGTGTTTAGACTGATTTGTGCTGTCAAGCGAGAAACACTATAGAAAATATATAGTAATGACAGGTTTACCTCTGTAGCAACAGGCCCCGAAGACTAAGACATTGAGCGGTAGACGTGAGACGGTAGCACTGTCTTCATTGCACAGTTTGTCTTTATAGATAGCACTAAGGCTTTTTTATTCAGAAATCAATGAAATACTCAATCTAGATGCGTTTTCTATAAACATAGCCAAAGGCAGAAATAAAACGTGCATAAACCATGCAGCCTCACAGTCCCCCAAGTATACAGACAAGATTACTTATTTAGTGGGCCTAACAGGGGATGAGCAAGGTACACTGTGGCAAAAAAGAAGTTAGGCTTAAAGGGCCAGAGCCAATTTTTAATTTGCATTATTCAAAATGGTTAGGATGGTGATCATATAGAAATGTTAAAATTGTACCACATTTTAATGTGTTTTTCTTTTAAAATACAGTAGTCCCTACAGTTGCACCCAGGCATAACACTTAGGCTATGTTCACACGGCTTAAAATGGGACATATCTCGCGCCGTACTGCGCTAAATACGGGGCGAGATACATCCCAGTCATTACGGTAATCCACAGTTCTCGTAGAGTACTATGGATTACGTCTTCACTCCCTGATCACACAATACAACGAGGGGGGAGATAAATGACATGTCAATTATTCACGGCGTATACGCGCTGCTAGTAATGAATGCCCCCCCCCCGCCCTGCCCCCGCTGCCGAGCACACTCGGTAATTGCAGGAGAAATATATCCCACACTTATTGCCGTGTGAACATAGCCTTAGGGGTAGTTATGTGCTTTGGATTAGGGCTTAAGGCACACAACTTCAATTTCAGCACTTTCTATTTAAAGGGAATCTGTGACATAGGTTAACCCCCCATTGCTGAGGACAGCATAAACTAGTGACAGCACTGTGCCCCTTATTCTGTAAGATGCAGGAGTTTTAGAGCATTTAATGCTCAAATCTTATTCATGAGCAGGTGTTAACCCCGCCCCTCCAAAGGCTAGCCCCGCCCACTGACAGTTATTCACATGTTTCTACCTATTCAAAGTAATAGGTTTATCAGTTGAGGTGGGCGGGGCTAGCCTCAGATGGGCGGGGTATGAAAAAAACTGACTCGTTGAATAACTCTTTTCTGGCTGAAAACTGCAGATTTAAGCATTAAATACTCGAAATCTGCTGCATCTTACAGAATAAGGGACACAGCGCTGGAAACAGCAGGTCTGACACTAGCTTGTTCTGCCCTCAGCAAGGGGTCATAACCTAGGTGACAGGTTCTCTTTGGCTGGGTTCACACGGGTTATTTGCGGGCCGTAATTACACCCCGCAATTACGGCGTGTGGCTGGGGGCGGGGCGGGGGCGGGGCGGGAGTGGGGGGCCCGCACCTTGCCGGCCCATAGACTTTCATTACCAGCAGCGCATATACGCCGCTGGTAATTCACATGTCACTTATCTCCCCCCTCGGCGTATTCGCCGAGCAGGGAGAGGAGAAGTAATCCATAGTTCTCTATGAGAACTGTGGATTACCGTAATGACTGGGACGTATTCCAGCCGTAATTCGCGCAGTACGGCGCGTAATTACGGACTGAAATATGTCCCATTTTAAGCTGTGTGAACATTGCCTTTAAGTAGGCCAGAATCAAAATTTGACAACATTTACAAAAAAAGGAATAAATAAAAATCAACCCCAACATTAAGGCTAGGTTCACACGATGTATTTGCAATTATGCCGTGTGGCCGGGGGCGGGGCGGGCGCGGGGGGCCGGCATCTCGCCGGCCCATAGACTTTCCTTACCAGCGGCGCGTATACTCCGCTGGTAATTCACATGTCATTTCTCTCCCCGCTCGCTGTATTGTCCGATCGGGGAGAGGAGACGTAATCCATAGTTTCTCTATGAGAACTGTGGATTACCGTAATGACTGGGACGTTTTCCAGCCGTAATTTGCGCACTCCGGCGCATAATTACGGACTGAAATACGTCCAGTTTTAAGCCGTGTGAACATGGCCTAACTCTAGATGACACTTGAACAACTGGGGCATAGCTAGGAAAGGGGTAGAGTTAGCTTAACCTAAGCTCAAATTATACCCAAAGGGTTAGGGTTGGACCAATCATATCTCCAACTCTAACCCAAACTTCAGGGCTAGAGGCAGAGTTAGGGTATCACAGATCAATCCCAGATGTTCCCCATATATGTGGTAGTGTTCAGATGTATTTTGGAGGCCTTTGGCTGTTACAGATGCTTCCTAGAGGCCAGAAAACACATTATAGTTATAGAGAAGCTAATTATGCTAATCACTGCTCTCTAGCAGTGATTAGCATAATTAGCTTCTACCAGCTACCTTCCACCTACCTTCTGAAGCTGCCTGTGAGCCTTTGAGACAGTATGGTGAGAAAACCTCTTTAACAGAATTTGGCTTTGGACAGTCTTAAAACTGAATATTAAGACAAGTTCAGCCAGATTGCTCTAAGAAAGCTATTCAAGTAACACTACCCAATGGAGTTGTAAGGCCTCTCAAAGACCACATAACAAGCCCCCAAACTGTCTATTACAGATTTTACATTAAGGCCCAACACTTTTAAGTTACCCTCTTAGTCCCTTTTATATATTTAACAGACTGAGGTAATTCCCTAGGTGTTACTATTTGTACCTCCATGTTCCTGATACAGAAAGAAGAGGCAAACAGGTTGGTGGCCTCTCCCAGCAGATAAGAACACCTGAAGTTATGCAGAACAGGAGGCCCTGAGCAAACACTATCAAGCTGCAATGCATTGCCAGTCTTTCCTATGGGCAGCTGTGGTTACTTTTGTAGAAACTATAGCAAATCTGTTGGAACGCTATCAGGTAGCAGGATGTGCAACAATAAAAACCTTATTTCCAAGAGGGATGCAGCATCCCATGGTTACAATCAGAATGATCACATTACTGCAGGTTGCTTTGCATTCCTCCTCCCTCTACTTACCACCAAATAGATGTCTTAATTGTCATGTATTCCAGCTCAAATGGTAAAAAATAAACTTATGGAATCACAGATCTATAGTGGCTTAGCTGTTTTATCATAAAGAGTCTGATGGTGACTTTGGAGTTAATACATAATGTGCGTGGTAGTCTTGGGTAGCTTAAAGGGGTTGTCTCGCTACAAAGAATAGCTTTCAAATTGTAGGGAACACAAAATAAAGACATTTTCCAAATATATTGCTTTGTTCATCTGTTTTTGTTAAGGAGATACAAGTGAATTAATCACATCCCTGGCTGTTTCAGTTCCCTCAGTAACCGACCTGTGTACATCTCTCCCCCCTGCTATTTGTTCTATGTGATAGCAGTGAGTGACGTCCTCACACAGGTCAAGGCAGCCTCTGTGCTGCTGGGCCGTAAAAAGCTTGATTTATCTAAAGTAAACAGCACTAATTAGGGCTTTTGTTTGAGGGTTTAGATAAAAACTCCTGCTAGTAGTTTCAGAGAAGCTTCTGAGCTAATCTGAACTAATTAGCAACTGAAAACACAGAGTTAAATACACCACTGAGCTGTATGCAAATTACAGTCAGTCTGACCAGGAAGTGACAGAGTATTTCATTCACGCATCCTATGAAACTCTGTAGGGAGACAACCCCTTTAAGCATTAAGTTCAATGTGTATGAAGAATTAATAATAATATACCTACTAAGTACCATAGGGGTTAATGATCTTATCCATGGCGGTCTAGAATAGCTAAGGGGTTAATGCTAATATCTATGGTGGTGTAAGTTGATTCAGGTACGGATTATGATATACATGGTGGTCTATAGTGCCTAAGATTTAATAAGAATATGACGCAGTATTTTCTGTAGACGTTTTGTTCACAGTAGTGTTCAATCTGTTACTAAATCTGTAACTTGTGCAGACCGAGGAAGGCTCGTGCCCTATTGGTAGCCTGTGCCAAGTGAGCTGAGCAGCTCCATAACTTATTGTCCACACATCTTTAATTCACTCACACGGGCGTATTGAGCTACTCTTTTATGTTTAACGCACAACATCTCTCAGATGCCTCAAGTTCTTTCTTAGAAGGTTATTAACACACCCTGCTTCATGAATGTGATCATGAGAGAGCTTTCCTCTTGGTACAGAGTGGTGTTCTCTCGCTGCCATCTAGTGAACACTGCTAGGTATTACAAAGCAATGTACAATCAGGCTCATTCGATTCACGTCCACATTTGAATTTATGGTTGACATTATACCTATTTCTCATTTTTTTTTAACATTAATGAAGCCTGTCTAAACCCTGCCTACCTATATGGGGCCCCTATATCTACCTAAACCCTGCCAGCCTACCTATATTTCCCCTATATCTATCTAAACCCTGCCAGCTTACCTATCTGGCCCCTATAACTCACCTAAATCCTGCATATTTCAGGCCCCTTATAGCCTTTTTACCTACCTACCTACATTATGCGTGTCATCCACAATCAATAGCTTAAAGACTAAAACAGTACAAAAAACCTGAAATTCCTAGAAGAGATCTGAATTCTTGCCCTTGCATAACAACATTATCCCAGTCACATTCCGCTAAACGCAATTAGAGAACGGGAGGGAACTTGTGGGCTTCTAATGTAGTACACTGGGCGATGAGCAACTGCTTTTTGTATGTTTGATAATAAACACAAATAAGTATGGTCTTAAAGGCATTCTCAAATGTCTTTACCACCCTCCACTGTGCTTAAACCAAAAATGTAGCCGGTACTCACCTGCCCCGCTGCTGCTGAAGTCCCCACAGTCCCCTACCGAGTACGTCATATACATGGCTTACTTGACTGTGAGATCATTACTGTAGTCAGTGGTCATGTGCATGCATGTATGGCACTTGACCACTAATACCAGACGTGATCGCTGAAGCCAATGTCCAGCTCATGATCATGAGGCCAATGAACATCATGTCATTGGTCTGGGAGCAGTGGGGGACACTTGATCTCCAGCAGGAGAGGCGAGTACCCGAAACATTTTTTTCTTAGCATAGTAGGGAGTGGTAGGAATTATTTTTTTTTTTTAAAGTTGGAAAAATCCTATAAATTAGCTAACTAAAGGTTATACGGACGCCACCATCATAGGCGTAACTATAGCCACAGCAGCCATAGCGGCTGTTAAGGGCCTAGAGGGTGATGGGCCCTAATCAGGCACAAGAACATTGTAGCTTTTTATAGTTGCTGGCTTTTTACTCTCCAATATATGACGCTAGTATGTATACCTTTAATTATTGCTACTTATGGTGTTGATTGAGTTTATTGTCATTAGGTGCAGGGCCCCATCTCATTGTGCAATGGGGCCCTTTGAATTCTAGTTATGCTCCAGGCCATCCTTATTTAAACAGCTAATATACCTAGGAAAAATGTAGTAAATGTTGAGTATGGATGACTACCCTTCCAAGCCCAGCCGCTCATTTGCTATTTTCCCCAACATCTACTGGAGGAGAGTTTGTGCGCTCCTGCACATTAGATAGTTGCCTGGAAGAGGTGGCCCACTCTATTTTGTATGGTGCTAGGTTTTTAATTTTTATATATATATATATTTTTTTATATTTTATATATATATTATATTTATATATTATATATATATTTAATGTTTTTATTTTTAATTATTATTATTTTTTATATTATATTAAATATATAATATTATATTATATAGTATATATTATATTTTTATATTATTTTATATTTTATAATAAAAATATATGTATACACATATATATATATAGCATTGTTGATTGTGCATTACAGCCTGTTATATAATTCACGTTAAAACTGGTTGCTGGAGGATTAGGTAAACAGTTAACATAGATTAGTGCTCTGCAACCTGTAGCTTTTCAGCTGGTCAGAAACTACAACTCTCAGCATGCTGGAAGTTGTAGCGTTGGAAAATCTGATGAGCCACAAGCTGCAGACCACTGCTTTAGACAATGAACATATTGCTATGCCTTTTTGTCCCTGCAAGGGCACTAGAGGGACATCAGTGCTCACGGGTCATAATCATCATATCTTAGGTTTTTCTGGTACTTTGTCTGATAATTTGTCTATTGGATTGATATTTATTTATATACATGTGACTTTAAAAGTGGTGATTTTCTTTCTATATATTAAGTGGATGGTGGGATTTTAATTTTGTAAAATTACTAAAGTCTACAGATTTTACTTCATACCATACTCAGGGAGTTCTCCTAAAATTGCCCCAAGGGTTTTTCCATTGAGTTAAAAAAGTAGGATTTAGGGGAAAAATTTTAAAAGGAGGGAGACCCCCCAAAAAGAGGGGTATTTGATTTTTTTGGGGGGGGGGGAAAAATTTTGGCGGAAAAAAATTTGGGCGGGAAAGAGGTGGCCATTAAATGGGAAAATTTAAATTTTTTTTTTTTAAAAAAAAAATTTAAATAAAAAAAAAAAATTTAATAAAATTTATTTTTTTAAAAAAATAAAAAAAAAGTTTTAAAAAGGGGTTTTTTTTTGGGGGTTAAAATTTAAAGTGTTTTAAAAGTTAAAACGGTTTGTGGATTTTTGGGAAAAGTTAAAAAAGTTTTGGGAAAAAGGCCAGGGAGAAAAAATTGAGGGAATTTAGGTTGGAAAATTTGGGGGGGCCCAAGGGGGGAGGGGTTTAGAAAGGGAAATTTTGGTTTTTTGGAAGGGAAGGGGAATAGTGGTAGGAAAACTTTTAAAATTTGGGGTTTTTGGATAATTTTTTATTGGATTGATTTTTTTTAAAAGGACTTTAAAAGGGGATTTTTTTTTAAATTTTAAGGGAGGGGGGGTTTTTTTTTTAAAATTACAAAAGGTCTGATCTAATTGGGATTTTAAAAAGAAAGGGGGAAAAGGGGGTTTGGGAGTTTTAGGGGAAAAAAAGGGTTTGTAGTCGTTTCCAAAACCCCTTAAGAAGAAAAAAAAAATTTAGCAACTTTAAATTTTTCCTGAAATTGGTGGAGTGGAAAGGGGGGGAAAAAAGGGGGGGGAAAAAATTTTGTAGGTTTTTTTTTAGGCGGGTTATAAAGAAAAGGGGGAAGGAGGAACGAGAGCAAAGAAGGAAAACCCCCAAAAAGGTAGCGGTTTAAAAAAGTTGGAAACCCGTACTCCGTTTAAAAGGTTTTAATATGAAATAAAAAAAAAATTTTTTTCTCGCCCCGTTAAAAAAATAACCATTTACTTTTTTTCCCCAAAAAATTTTCCCTTGCCATTTTTTTTCCCCTTTGATTTTTTTTCAACCCTTGTCTCCCTTTTTTTTAAAAAATTTTTCCTTATTTTTTTTGTTAAAAAACCCCCAAAATCATCCAATTTCCTCCCTTTAAAACCCAGAAACGTCCCCAAAATTAAATTTTAAGAAAAAGGTTTTAAATTTTTAAAGGAAAATTTTGGGTTTTTCAAGGGAACCAAAATTGAATTTTTTCCCCCCAAAAAAATTTAAATTTTTGTTATTTTCATAGAAATGTTTTGTAAATTAGGGGGTTTGGAATCCTAGGTATGAAATGGGGAAATGATTTTTTATTTTGGGTTTATTTTTTTGGGGGTTGAAACAAATTTTTTTAAAAAATAAAAAAAAAAAAAAAGTTGATAAAATTTTAAAAAAAAAGGGGAAACTTGAAATTTAGAAGTATGGGGGAAGGGGAAAAATTTAAATTAGTAAAAAGAAAATACATTTTTTATGTTTTCTTTAACCGGAAACCCAAGGCAAGGAAAGTAGGTAAAATTTTTTTTAATTTAAAGGGAAATTAATAAGTTAAAAATTGCTTTACCGTTATAGTCATTAGACAAAATGTACTCTCTGTTAGGATATGTTCACACGGCAATAATTGCAGGACGTATTTTGCCCGCAATTACGCCGTGTGCTCGGCGGCGGGGCGGCCAGCAACCCCCTTTTCCCCATAGAATTCATTTTTCCGGGGTATCGCCTGAATTTTTGACATGTCATTCTCCCCTCTCGCCATATTGTGGGGGGGGGAGAGGAGAGTAATCCCCTAGTTCTTATGGAATGTGGATTCCCTAAAGAATGGGACTATCTGCCCCCTTTTGACGCAGTTCGACACGAAATACGGGGCGAGTACCCCCTTTTAAACCGTTTGTGAAAATAGGGTATGGGTTTATTTTGTATTTCTGTGTGTTTACTAAGGAATATAATAACTTGACACTGGTGGATGTAGCATGGGACTGGGTGAAAATATTACCGGTAGAATAAAATCTATAGCTTGTGGATCATTCAGAACTTATGTCAACACCTCTTTTAGTTGAATAAAAAATTTCGCCTTTGAACTATGATCCATTAGCCATGGCCAAAATTGTCCCTGATATTATAGGTCACTTGAGTAACCAAAGAAAAAAAAATAGCTTACAAAAAATAAAAAAAAGATGTTATTGTTCAGTACATGTTAAAAGCAACCAACTGGGGTACAAATAATTAGGACCTACCTATCAGCTATCCAGAATGAGCACACATCTACCATTTATCTTCTCCATTGGTAGAACCAGTTTTCTCTGCTGTACACAATAGCCCCTTTTCACACCAGAACCTGTCAACCAAAGGACCTTCCAGTCATGTACAGTAGTAGCTCAAACTAACTCTTCGGTATAAGATTTTTTTATGTATGTATACAAATCTCAATGGTTTTATAGTGTAGTCTGTAGCAGAAATTTACTAAGGTGCGTCTACATTGAACATAAATTTTGCTCAAGAAGTGACATAAATCTTGAATTCCTTCTATTTGTTTCAAAAGGCCTTTGATATAAAAAAAACATATTTTGCTGAGGGATGATGGAATGAATCATAACACTGTCTAGATCCATATCCATAAACTAAATGTCTGTAGAGATTCTGCATATCCACGATTCAATGTTGTTCAAATCGCACACAAGTAGATGGACAAGTCCATTTTTTTTTAACAAAAACTTAGCAACAGACTGATGTGAAGTGCTTTATATAATTGTAATTTCCCCAAAAAATGAATCTGATGGCCAGTAAAGTTTGACTAATTTTTTCGCTTATTTTAAATTTTCTAATATTTCCTTGGTTTTAGTATATAAGGAGAGTATCCAAAGTTTTTGTCAATAAAAAGGAAATCCAAGGGGTCACACCCTGTAAGATCTCGTAAAGACCACTTCAATAGCTGTGTTTTCTGTCTCTCCCTATCTGGGTCCGGCCTCAATGGGTAAAACACTAATTAATAATTTGAATCCTACAGACAATAGAATGGGCTCTGCTCTGTTCTGAGAAATAGAAAGTTCACTTAAAAATTTTTTGTAAAGTCTTTTGTATCAATACATAAGATGCCAAGAGAATAAGTCTTTGGGATCAGCATTCTGAAATAGATTTTTTACAAGATATAATTTAATTACAGCACTAGATAATATTGTTTAGCCTTATCTACTACAATCAATTTGGGTTTTTTTTTAAAACCCCCTTTGCCCCAATGCCTGAAATTTGGGTTTAAAGACCAGAACAAAAACGCGCTGCAGACGAACGCCTGACCAGTGACCTCTAAAAATTGCGGGCGGTCCTTTAAGGAGTTTAATAGCTTGGGTGCCTTCTTTTTCGTTTTAGGATTTTAAAACCCTTGTAAATCAATCGTTTTTGGCGCCCTTTAGATGAAATAGAAAAAATACCCGTGTCTCCAAAAGGGCGTTTTTTCTTGCTGTCTTTTTGCCGGTGCTTTGAGATTTTTTGTCTTCCCATACAATCAACTGTAGGGGCCGACAGCAAAAAAACGAGAACCGACCGCAGTTTTTGTGCAAAACATGTCAGGCTTGAAAAAGGGGGCGGAGTTCCTCCAAAACGTTGCAATCGTGCAGCGCTAAGCCAGTTGTCCATGCTACCCCTGCTAGTATGTTGCCGTTTGATAACGCATGTTAAGGTATTTACCTATATGCACGACTGTTTGTGCCCACATTGTCTAAAGGACTGCCTTATGGATTTTTTAACATATACAGCTACAAACTAAATGGTTGCTGGCGTTGTACATACATTTTTGATATTCAATAAATTTTGTAAGCTAATAAGCTATTATGGGGTCCTATCTATTTTCAGTGTGAATTGGACTTTAAGAGGAAAAGGAGAACCTCTAGGATAGACCCTGTGGCACAATATAGGTAACATATGCGGTGAAACAAAAGTGAAGAAAAAACCGAGGTCCTGCATCGGACAAAAACTGGTCAACTTTTGGCCGTTTTTTGTCCGAAGCAATGAGGATCCAGCCTAATACACAAAACAGCATCTAAACAAACTTTCAGCCAGGTGATATGAAAGTGACAAAAAAGTCGCCATATGTCCTGATATGAGATCGGAGGAATACAAAAATACAGCATGGACCCATGGACTTCTAGTATATAACCTTGTACTAAGATGTAATACCACCATGTAAATGTCCTTCCATATCTTTCCTCTTGCTGTAAAAAGCTCAGAGTTTGTTGTACTCTTTTGGGAGATGTTTATGCTGTCTATATGTGGTTTTGTTCTGAACTTTAGTCTGTTAAGGGTTTTGCTAGCATACCACAATAATATACTTTGCATTTGTAAGAAACCAGAGTGTTTGATAGATTTGTAGAAGGGCAAGGGTGGGCAGATTTGTATATGTAACATACAGCAGAAGAACATGTGAATGCCACTTGAATGGTGCTCCAAATTAATTAAAACCTATAATGCTGGTATAGTATAAATCACATGACATGAAATTATATCATATTTCACAATTTCTATGCTTCTATATCCACTTATGATATTTTATATGAGTGAACTATCAGGACATATCTGCGTGGGTGATGTCTGCTTTCCATTATATACGTCTTCAGAACAATTTGCTAGAAGACTCTGGAACATGTTACTGGAGCTTTCACACTGTTCTTCTAAATTGTATAACACAGTGAAGAATTCTGCACCTTAAAGAACAAGTTCAGGAGATCGGTGCATGTTTTTCTGATTACCCACTCCTTAAATCACCAAGTATAGGAGAACTTGTCTCTACATATCATGCATGTATAATGAGATCCTAGACAAACGCCTGTGACCTTGTAGTGCACATGTGTGCCTCTCTTTCATGTGCAAAAGACCATCAAATATCTACCATGTGTTAGATAGAATTTCTTTTTTCACCCGCATATGCCAAGATTACTAGATGGATCTGAAGTTATTAGAGCATATGGTGGACGCCCAAGTTAGCCTCTGACTCAACATGATATCACAGTTCTTTGGAGTTCTAGAAGAAAGAATACTACTTAAATTAAGAAAACCCATCTTGCCTTTTATGATTTGAGATTGGCAGCCAAAGGAAAATCTAACACCATACTCTCCATGAAGATGTAAGGGTACATCTGCACGACACGTGTCAAAATACTCGTCGGATTCTGAAACCACCTCACCTGACGAATATTTTGATGTGGTTTCCAATGTGGATTTTAGGTATTTTTTTCCACCTGATTTACAGTCAGAAAACAAGTCCCATTCATGTCTATGGGGTTGTGGACGTAGATCACACACACAAATGTTTGGGCATCTTTTTTTAAACTAGGATACAGGGGATTATTGAATATGTTCTAGGTTTTTTGAAAAAACAGTGGTTTTGAAGCCAGACCTCAAGAAAATCTGAGTTGTGTGGACTCCAACTTGAATTTTCAATTGAGGTCTATGGGGATGGTTTACAGTCGGATTTTTACAGCCTGAATCTGAATGTAAACCCAACGGGAATTGCTTGTCGTGTAGTTGAGCCCTAAATGATAAAGTGGCTGGTTATAACAGCAGAGGAAACCTTTTATTATATAGACCATGAAGATTAAATAGGGACCAGGTACAACAGCTATTTCTATATACTGGCAAGTACATAGACTATAGAGAAAGGTGGGCCAAACAAAGCTTGGTTAGCCTCTCAAGCAGAACATAGGGGACATATGGTATTTGGGCTGCTCTATCCTTCATATACAGTATTTGATAATGTGGAGCTCACTGTGTTCTAATTCCCATTTGCCATGAAGAAGTATGGTGCAATCTTATCTTAATCTTATCTAAAAACATACAGTATCACACATTTTGTACACATTTTCATGGGACAACACTAAATATATGACACTTTCATATAATGTAAAGTAGTCAGTGTACAGGTTGTATAACAGTGTAAATTTGGTGTGTCCTCAAAATAACTCAACACACAACCATCAATGTCTAAATTGCTGGCAATAAAAGTGAGCACACCACTAGGTGAAAATGGACAAATTATGCCAAAGTGTCAATATTTTATGTGGCCACCATTATTTTCCAGCGCTGCCTTAACTCTCTTTGGATGAAGTTCACTAGAGCTTGCATACACTGGAATCCTCTTCCAGTTCTCCATGACAATATCAATGAGCTGGTTGATGTTGGAGAACTTGCGCTCCTCCACATTCCATTTGAGGAGACCCCACAGATGGTCAACAGAGTATAGATCCAGAGCCATATTTGACCAGTCCAGCACTTTTACACTCTTTTTCTTTAGCAAAACAGTGGTCATCTTGAAGGTGTGTTTGGGATCGTTATCATGTTGGTATACTGCCCTGTGGCCCAGCATCCGAAGGGAGGAAATCATGCTCTGCTTCGGTATGTCACAGCACATGTTGGGATTCATAGTTCCCTCAATGAACTGTAGCTCCCACAGCTGGTAGCACTTATGCAGCCCCAAACCATGACTCTCCCACCACCACGCTTGACTTTATCTTTGTCTCATCAAACCCTAGGACATGATTCCAGTAATCCATGTCCTTATTCTGTTTGTCTTCAGCATACTGTTTGTGGACTTTCTTGTGGATCATTTTTAGAAGAGGCTTCCCTCTGGGATGACAGCCATGCAGACCAAATTGATACAGTGTGCAGCATATGGTCTGAGCACTGACAGATTGACCCTCCACCACTTTAACCTTTGCAGCAATGCTAGCAGTCTTCATGTGTTTATTTTGAAAAAACAATCTCTGACAATATGACGCTGAGCATGTGCAATAAACTTCTTTGGTCGACCATGACGAAGCCTGTTCTGAGTGGAGCATGTCTTATTAAACCATTGTATGGACTTGGCCACCATGCTGCAGCTCAATTTCAGGGTGTTGGCAATCTTCTTACAGTCTAGGCCATCTTTATGAAGAGCAACAATTCTTTTTTCAGCTCTGCAGAGAGTTCTTTGCCATGAAGAGTCATGTTAAACTTCTAACAATCAGTATGAGAGAGTGTGAGAGCGATAATATCAAATTTAACACACATGCTCCCCATTCACACCTGAGACCGTGTAACGCTAATGACTCACATGACACCGTGGATGGAAAATGGCAAATTGGCAACAATTGGGGTGTACTCACTTTTGTTGCCAACGGTTTAGACATTGATGGCTGTTGAGTTATTTTTTTGGACACACCAAGGTGTACACCGACTACTAAGCGTAAGTATTGTACGTGCAGGGAGATGATGCGTAATCCATATCTCTCTATGAAAGCTATAAATTACCGTAATTGCAGTGCACATTTTGATGCGTATAAAGCGCAATACGCAGCAAAATGCGTTCCGAAATACGCGGGAAAAATTAGCCGTGTGAACATACCCTAAGAGTCTCATTGCACTTGATAAATTTGTCATGTTGTAAACTGCCTGTGTGCCAAACAAGTGTCCTACACTGTGGCACATTTAGGCCGTGTTCACACGGCTTATTCCCGACGGATTTGTGAGCCGTATTGAACTCACAAATCCGCCGTGAATAAGGGGCGGGCGGGGGACGGGCCGGAACGCGGCGGGGCGCCGCTCCCGGCCCCATAGACAATGCATTGTTTACGGCGCGTACGCGCCGGAAATAATGTGCAAGTCACTTTCTCCCCCGCGGCGGAAATTCGCCGAGCGGGGAGGAGCGACGTAATCCACTGTTCTCTATGAGAGCAGTGGATTACCGTAATGACAGGGACGGATTGGCGCCGTACTGAAGCACAAATCCGGCGCGGATTACGGCGCCAATTCCGGCCAAATAAGCCGTGTGAACGAGGCCTTAGGGGGACATGTATGAAAACTGTCTAGGTGTAAGACTTTCTTTGTTGCCCATAGCAACCAATCAGAGCCCCCCCTTTTTTTAAGAGCACTTTATGAAATAACAGGGGCGCTCTTACACCGAGAAGTCTTGTATGGCTAACAACATGACTAACAACACATTAACTGCGAAACTTTGAGGCATGTGATGTACCTAAATGTGTCTTATCGTATGAATTGGCATAGAAACGGCCACTGTAGAATGGTGCAGCCAAAAGTGTACAGAGTTATTTTTATATGCGCAAATCCTTTATAAATATGTCTTAAATGGAGCAAAATATTTTTTCTGTTGTGACCTATGCCAGAAAACAGGCACAGCAACTTTCATACATCTGGGCCATTGCATTTTTTAAACTCACAACAAAAGCATGCTGCAATAAAAAATGCATGTGTTCTTTAATCAACTAAAATTTCACCTGTGTTTCAGATTTAAGATTTGTGATTAAGAACCCACAATAAAGTTTAAAAACATATTTAGGACACGTGTATTTGCATGATGTTTTGTTTTTAATATATAGTTTTTAAGGGATATAGTAAAGGCTGAAGATTTCTACTTCAGGCTATGTCTACACAGTACAGTACGGGTTTTTCATCGGATTTACGCCAGAAGTCCTAATGTACCCAGTGTTGTGTAGATCTCAGTAGAAAATCCGTGCTGTAGTCTACACAGCACAGATTTTCTTCTGGCGCCACCAGCCACCCAGTGGGAGATAGAACATGTTCCATCTTCCACCAGATTCCCAAAGCCCTCATTGTAGGGGGCCGAGTGAAATATGATCGCGTGGTGCAGTGAAGTTAAAATATCGTCGAATTTCGTTGGGTATTTTAAAGGGGTTTTCTCACTACAAAGATCAAATCTCAAATGATGGGGACCGTAAAAATAAGCACTTTTGCAATTGGTCTGCATTACCTAAATCACTTAGTATAGCAGATATGAGCTAATCTGTGCATCTATAGCTATTTCTGCAGCAAGTGGAGGGACACACACCCCTTTCTGTGATTGGCTGCCTGATATTTCATTCAGCCTGTCCAGACACGCCCCCTGGATGGAACACACCCCCTGTGCTGTGATTGACCGCCTGCACTCTGTGATTTCTCCCCTCTGAGCTGTGGACAACAAAAGTGAAATAAAACTGCCTGAATGGCTCTGTCTTTTATAATAAAGCTATCTCAGCTCCTCTCTGTACTCATCTATCAGTGATGGCTCTATGTAAAGGATCTGGGCAGTTACCGAGTCTCTAGCTACTAGATTCGCTCTCTCTCTGTATATAACACAGCCTTATACACTGCTCTCCCCCCATATAACACAGCCTTATACATTGCTCTAGCCCCATATAAAACAGCCTTATACCCTGTGCCCTCCCCCTTATAATAGCCTTATACAGTCTGCTCTATCTCCTGCCTGATAACAGAGGGGGGCAGTGTGCTTTTCTCACATTTGTTTCATCAGTTCAGGCTGTATGTATAACTGCTTACACCAATGCAGGTGTTCTGCTTACTAGGAGCTTGTGCAGCCTAGGAGGAAGGTGACGGCTCTGCAGACAAGAGAACATTGCAGGAGGTCTGAAAAGCTGTGCCATACTCTCCCTTCCACTGTTCACACAATGATGATGTTACAACTCTTCAGTGAGGGAAGACATGGCTACTGGGAGGAGAGACATGCCTACAGGGAGACTCGCCCCTGGATTTGAAGCTGAAACAGATAGAAACAGCTCAAGTCTACGAAAGTGTGTAATGATAAAATCCCTTTAACTTGGCTGTGTGGACATAGCCTTAGAGTATGTCTAAACAGCATTTTTGGATGCTTATTTTGGGGTGTGTTGTACGCCCAATCTGTCCCTAAATAAGCATCTGAAATGCCTTTAGAACACTTCTATTGAGGCAAGAATTCAATTCTTTGAGGTTTTTTATGCACCATCAATACTAACGGCAAAGAAATCACGATCGGGCAGTCCGCATTGTTTGTTCGTTGAAAGTCCGTGCTTGCCAGTGTGGAATTTTTAATGAAGATGCAACGCGTTTTCAGCGCGGACACTGAAAATATTCCATGTGAACACCTCCTAATTTTTTGATCGAGTGCTGGAGTATCTTAGGTTCCAAATTCAATTTAATTCTAAAAATACTTGCATTCTAAAAAAATACATGCATGTTTTGCAAAAATGTATCTACTGTTTGCATTTTCAATGTGTTTTTTTTTGTAAAAGGACTGCGTTTTCTGCATGCATAATTGATGCAGTTGAGAAACACAACAAAAACAAGACACAGCGTGTGAATCCACTGATGGAAAATGAGCTTTCATATGACTGATTATTCAGAAGATCACTGCCTTGTGTAAAAGGCCCTTAACATGTTATATTAATGAGAGCAAATAGAAGGCTTGTTCCAAAGGGGACATTAAATAATGTGCAGGTAAAAACCATGAGAAATATAATACATGTGCATAAGGCAAAATATGGAGAAAAATCTAGCAACAAAATAGTTAAAATCCACATATACACAGACAGTACACACACTGTTGAGACGTTTCATACATACAATGAAGAATGTTATGACGAAGGACACGGTGTACGTCTGAAAGGCGTCAGCCATGTTTGTGAGCTCTTGAGCTGTCTGTATCTGGATTTTAACTACTGGAATAAAATTGAAAGTTTTATAGATTTTTCTTATGAGCATCCATTTTACATGAGTAATCATTAAAAATATTTTCCCAGCATCGGACAAGTATTGGTATTAGTTCCTGTGCAATCCCAGCCCTTATTTAATATGTTTGGGATGTTTGTTTGTTTGTTTTAATTAATTTTTTTTTTGCTAACCATTCCCGACCAGGCTCATTTTCATATTTTTAGTACACGCTTCTTTCTCGCACTCCGTTATACCACACTTTTTTTCCATTTTTCCTTTTTTCAATGATGCAAAAGGCTTTATTTCTATTTAATTTTCAAATCGGGATTTTTTTAATAAAATGAAGATGAAAGCAAAAAAAAAATTTAAATATTCACTTTTTTAATTTATTTTCTTAACAGCAAAATTGGCGTTAAAATAAGTTTGGGAATTTTGTAACTTTTTCATCATGGACGCTTATAGGTGAATAAAGTTTTTGGCCCGTTAGGGCCAGGACCACAGGTGAGCTTACTCTGCATATTAGCTCTGATATTCCTACTGATCGTAGAGGGATATTAGTGCTGAGGTTTCTAAATAGCAGTGTACAAGACTACATAGCTTTAAAGAGTTAAAGTTTATCACTAAGAAAGATAAACAAGCTCCTGTGCTGCTGATAAGACACAGCCAGAAGTGACGTCACCATCCCAGCCAGGGTCACTTGAGCAAAGAGAGAGGGTTTCAGTAACTAGAGAAACTTGTGTCAGCAACAGGGGGTATGTTCACACGGCTTATTAGCCACGTGCCACGTAATTTTGCTGCACATTTTGCCCCGTACTGCCTTTATATACGCGGCAAAAAGGGCGCCCCGCAATTACGGAAAATTCATAGCTCTCATAGAAAGCAATGGATTACACGTCGTCCCCTTGCGTGTCCCAATACGATCGTATTGTACACCCCAGGGGGAGAATTGACATGTGAATTTTAAAGCAACGATTACGTGCCACTGACAAGCATGTCTATGGGGCTGGCACCAGGCCGCCCACCCCTCTCCCCCGTGCTTTGGAATTAGGCACTGATCAGCGCATGGTTCCAAAACACCCGGCGTATTGTGGCGTGTACTATACGCGCCGGAATAAGCCATGTGAACAAAGCTTAACTCAGAAATGAAGCAAAATAAGAACAGCAATGTTTCATAGTTTCATAGTTTGTAAGGCTAAAAAAAGACAAGTCGTCCATCTAGTTCAGCCTGTTGTGCTAAGGTGTTGATCCAGAGGAAGCAAAAAAACCCCCAAAGAGAGAAAGCCAATTGTCCTCATTTAGGGAAAAATTCCTTCCTGACTCCAATCTGGCAATCAGAAAAATCCCTGGATCAATGACCCTCTCCTGAATCCTAGTCACTATAACTTGTTATATTATTACGCTCCGAAATGCATCCAAACCCTTTTTTGAACTCGGTTATTGAATTCACCATGACCAGTCCCTCTGGCAGAGAAATTTCCCTAGTCTCACTGCTCTTACAGTAAAGAATCCCTTTCTTTATTTTATGTAGAAACTTTCGTTCCCCCAAGACGTAAAGGATGCCCCCTTGTTCTAGATACAGCCCTGTGTATAAATTTAAAACTTGGGAGAGATCTCTATATTGACCTTTGATGTATTTAAACATTTTATTATGTCCCCCCAAAGCCTTCTTTTTTCTAAACTAAATAACCCTAATCTTGCCAATCTTTTTGTGTACTGTAGTCCACCCAGTCCTTTTATTATTTTTGTTGCCCCCCTTTGTACCTGTTCAAGTTCTACAATGTCTTTCCTGTGCACTGGTGCCCAAAACTGTACACAATATTCCATGTGTGGTCTAAAACCCGTGACTTGTATAATTTGGGAGAATAATGTTCTCATCATGTGCATCTATGCCCCTTTTAATGCACCCCATGATCCTATTTGCTTTGGCTGCTGCTGCCCTGACACTGGCTGCTACAATTAATTTACTGTCCACCAGATTCCCAAGTCCTTCTCCATGTCACTTTTACCCCGTATTTTCCATTTAACATGTAATCATGTAATGGATTTCTCTTCCCCATGTCATAACCTTGCATTTATCAGTGTAAACCTCATCTGCCATTTTCTTTGCCCAGGCATCCAACTTATCCAGATCCCTTTGTAATAACATATTATCCTCTATTGTGTTGATTACTTTACAGAGCTTAGTATCGTCTGCAAAGATCGATATTCTACTGTGTATTCACCTGTGTAAGATCTTTAAACGAAAAGTTAAAGAGGATAGGGCCCAATACTGACCCTTGTGGTACCCCCACAAAAGTAACAGCGATCCAGTCTGAGTATGTACCGTTAATTACTACCTTTGTTTTCTATCAGTGAGCCAGTTACTTACCCACTTGCACACATTTTCCCCCAGTCCAAGCATTCTCATTTTTTTTTACCAACCTTTTATGTGGCACCGTATCAAATGCTTTAGAAAAATCTAGATATATGACATCCAGTGCCTCACCCCGATCCAGTCTAGCACTGACTTTCCTCATAGAAGCTGATAAGATTAGTCTGACAGGACCGATCCTTCATGAACCCATGCTGGAAGGGGTTTATACATTTAAATTTCAGTGGAATCCAGGATAGCATCTCTAAAAAAACCTTCAAACATTTTACCTACAACAAGGTTAAGCTTACTGGCCTATAGTTTCCTGATCACTTTTTGACCCCTTTTTGAATATTGGCACCACATTTGCTATGCGCCAATCCTTTGGGACATACCCCGTTATTAGACATTCCATGAATATTGTATATGTATTTGGTAATAGTCTTTATTTCCCCTTCCTACATGTTGAAAGCTAATCATTCTGGTGAGAATACCTCTTAAAACAGGGATGTCAAACTGCGGCCCTCCAGCTGTTGGGAAACTACAACTCCTGTCATGCATTTGTATAATCTAGAACAGTGGGCATGATGGAGTTGTAGTTTCCCAACAGCTGGAGGCCGGGAGTTTGACACCTGTGTCTTAAAAAATACTGAACAATATTAAATATGCCCTTGATTGGCTACTGTACAGTAGAGTACAGTATACATATACGATATAACATACAGCAAATGACTAAGGCTCCATTGAGTGTTTGTGCTTCCCATTCGTGGTATCTGTTGGGAACTATGAGAAATCTATCCCAGGGTTACCATAGGGCGGTGACAGGGACATAGAGATCCACAGGGCAAAAATAAGGGCCAAACTGGACTACGTTTTTCCACATTTACTGAATTTCATACGCTTTGTGCAAATTTGGGCATAAAAGTATTGGTTACAGTCTCCGCTCGGATACTTTTATCTCAATATTCTGATGGATCCCACTAACGGGGAGCATAAATGCTACATGAATGGTGCCTAATCTACTTCTATTGTTTGAGCTGTTCCCTTAGTAGGAGCGATCCAATAATAGAACTTACAAAAAAATGACCTTATAGTATAATCATCCCAGGCTGGTTGATCACTTCCAACTCAATGTCTGTTTGGTAGATACATGACAGCAAATAGAAACCAGACATGAAATTTTACATCTGCTACCCCCATACTCCAAACATCACCTCTCTGCTTTGACAGCTCTCATTTTCTACAATATACTCCCATGAGTGAGGCGTAGAGCAATGGTCCTTCAGCATAAGCATGTCCCTTTAAATACAAGAATGTTTATGTGCTCAGGTTAGAAAGTTAATGCCAATCTCAACGACTGCCTAAAATTCTAGGTACAGTGTACCCAGCAGTCGGCAGATATACATATTTTCCTCTTTACATCTCCTCTTGTGCTTTGTATCTAGGCCAAATACTATGCTGGAACGCCTGTCTAGTGGAGATGCCGCACATGTTTCAAGGGCCGGAGAGGACACAGAATCATTTGCTTGATGGTTGAAAGGCCGTAGTAGGATCTGGAATTCTTTTCCATGTATGGGAGTTCTGAGATTGCCATCAGCCTGGCTTCCATGTCCCCTCCCTTTGGCAGAGAGCACATTAGTACAGTTAAGACGCAAGTGTATGTATGTATTCATCCTAATGTATAAATTACACATGGGATCTAATGGGAATTTAAAAATAAATTGTTAATAAAAGAATACGCGGTTGTCATAATTGGTTTATTTGCAGCTGAGACGTTTAATCCTTAAACTGTATTTTCATTCCACATTGTTATGAGATCAAAGTAGCTATTCCGGCACCGGTGCCAATTAGAAAGCCATGCATTTGTTTACATAAGGCGTGCAGGAATGTATTGACTTGGATCCTATACTAAACGCTTCAGCCGCTTGCTGAGTATTCGGAATACTTAGAAATGTCATGTATCAAATTGGAGAGGGCACGCTCTCTGTCACTGCTGCTTTCATGTGCAAGTCCTTACGCGACGCTCTGCACTGCTGGAGATGAAGTTATAGATCACAATCACCCACCGCTTCCATATTTCACAGGCCGGCTTCATCTATGGCAGCGGGCTGCCTGCCATGTGCCATGTTTTCAGCGTTGACTACAGATGTAAGCTCCCATTATGAATGCCCTTGACAGGCGTCAACCAAAGTCTGTGCTGCTGTTTACTGTCTGCAAATCAGAAAGGAACCGAAGTGGATTTGTCTTGTGATATATGGAGGCAGGATTTCCAGCTGCACCTACTCTCTAGTGACAGGTTCTGAAGGACAACTCTAGGCAAAAAATTGTAATTCTCCAAGTAATTCATATCCTTATCTAACAGGATGCAGTGTTATATAAAAAAAAAAAAAATTAGACCACCTTGCCATTGGTGGAGGGGAACTCACAGATTTGAGAACCTTACATTTTCATATTTTTTACATACTGCAAAAATGTACGGTAAAATAATACATGTATATAGAGTCTCTCTCTTAGGGCGACATGTATGAACGGGTCATTTTCACTGTTTGGAGAGAAATGCACCAAAAAT
>JAODAL010044145.1:0-33157 GCA_025379985.1 Phyllomedusa bahiana
TCAAAGGTTTTTATGTTCCTTACAGATAACTAAGTTTATGTGTGGTCCCCTTGTGGTTCAATTCTTTCCTCATAATAAATACTCACATTCACCACCCCCCCCCCCCCTCCTCTTGGAGCTACCATATCCACTTGATCTCAAAGAAGAGGTGTGACAGTTATCAGATTTGTGACCTGGACATTTGTTTATTTCATGCTTAATATTGCTTAATTTTGTTTGTTGCTCTAAGCTCATTGAGCCTTATTGTTAATGCTTTATTCCCTTTCCAACCTTTTACTTTCTGTATCACCAACCTCATTTCAAATTCAATAAAAACTTTATGGTTTAAAAAAAAAAAAACAGATGGGCAATATTTGGGACACATCTCTACAACATCTCGGCAGTATCTGGGGCACATTTCTACAACAGCTGGCCAATATCTGGGGCACATCTCTACAACAGCTGGCCAATATCTGTGGCACTTCTCTACAAAATCTGGGCTATATTTGGGGCACATCTCTGCAACAGCTGGCCAACTATCTGTAGCACATCTCTACAACAGCTGGTCAATATCTGAGGCACATCTCTACAACAACCAGGCAGTATCTGGGCTACATCTCTACAACAGCTGGGCAATATCTGGGGCACATCTCTATAACAACTGGGCAATATCTGGGGCATATCTCTAAAACAGATGGGCAATATTTGGGACACATCTCTACAACATCTCGGCAGTATCTGGGATACATCTCTACAACAGCTGAGCAGTATCTGGGGCACATCTCTACAACAGCTGGCCAATATCTGGGGCACATCTCTACAACAGCTGGGCAATATTTGGGGCACATCTCTAAAAAAAACTGGGTAAAATATGGGGCACATCTCTGCAACAGCTGATCAACCATCTGTAGCACATCTCTGCAACAGGTGGGCAGTATCTGGGGCACATCTCTACAACAGCTGTGCAATATCTGGATCACATCTCTACAAAAACTGGGCAATATCTGGAGCACATCTCTGCAACAGCTGGTCAACCATCTGGGGCACATCTCGGCAACAGCTGGTCAACCATCTAGGGCACATCTCTACAACAGATGGGCAGGGTATGGGGCATATCTCTGCCACAGCTGAGCAGTATTTGGGGCACATCTCTACCACAGCTGGACAATATTTGGGTCACATCTCTAGAACAACTGGGCAATATAAGGGACATACCTCTGCAATAGCAAATAAACAATCTGGGGCACATCTCTGCAACAGCTGGGCAGTATCTGGTGTACATCTCTACCACAGCTGGGCAATATATGGGGAACATCTATGCAACAGCTAGTTAACATCCTGGGGTAACATCTGTGGAACCACAGACTTAGGGTTTGGGTTAGTGTTAAGGTTAGTCCAACCTGCACCTTATTTCCACCCTAACTTTAACCCTAACCCTGGTATTCCCCAAATGTTGCCCAGATGTTCTCCATGTTTCCCACCAGAAGTAATGTTGGGAAATGTTGGTGGCACATTGTGAGGTACAGATTATGAGGCAACTCAACAATTCCAATGTCTCTCCTGCTGGGATAGTTTTTAGGTGTCATATAGTTGATATATCCAACAAATCAGTCACATATCCAATCTTCGGCCTCGGACAGGAGACTCAAAGTAGAAGAAATTAGAGTGATTCTCAACTGTATATGTATAATTGTATTACTTTTTAAACCACAGATGTGCAAAATACTAATTTAGAAATGCCTTTGTCTTCCAGAGACATAAGACTACTGATGGAAAATTTCACTTATGAATTCTTTATTTTGACCTTTCCCACATATGCAAAGAACAAGTTATGTTTATCTCTTATCTTTGTCCTGATATACCCGACGGGAGTGGTAGCCAACTCGGTGACTATCCTAGTCATATATAATGATCAGCACTTACACACCCCCATGAATCTCTTCCTGTGCAATTTATCCATTATAGACATCTGCTACACATCGACTACAGTCCCTCAGTTGGTTCATATGTTCACGACTGGTGACTATACCTTGTCCTTCACCCAATGCTTCACCCAGATGTACTTCTTTGGACACTTGGCCACCACAGAAGATCTTCTGCTCTCCATTATGGCTTATGACCGATATGTGGCCATCTGTAACCCTCTACATTATCACAGTGTATTGAATAGGAAGAGCTGTATCCTGTTCAAGGCCTTTGCTTGGGTTTTGGGGTTCTTCAATTCCACTCTTACTACCTTGGCCTAATCCAAGATACTGATGTGTTATTGCAATACGGTCTCACAATTCTTCTGCGAATTCAAAGCTTTTGATAAAATTTCCTGCCCCAATGATGGATTTCAGATAATGATCTACATGGAAGCGTTGTTCTTTGGTTTCTTCCCTTTTCTATGCAATACAATATCTTATATTAAGGTCATCATCGTCATCCTCCATATTAAATCTATTAATGGAAGAAGAAAGGCTTTTTCCACCTGCTCGTCCCACCTCATCGTCCTCACCATAGTTTATGGCACCTTTATGTCTATGTATATCATGTCACCATTGAAAGACTCCCGCATGTTCGAGTTGACCATTTCTGTCCTATATACAACCATTACCCCATGTTAAACCCTCTGATATATAGTGTACGAAATAAAGATGTGAAAAGCCTCTACTGAAACTGCTGGGGTGCAAACTAAATGGAGAATAAAGCAATGCCCTATGTGTATTCGAAAATTTGTGTTAGAAGAACTTCTTGGTCGCACCAAAAGCTCAGAGTCTTCTAGTCTAAAAATAATTAGCTATATTAACTATATAACCACCATGGATGGATCATCTTGAAATAAGCTTCAAAATTTTTACTATTTTGGGATTTATTTATTTTTTCTTTTTATAGAACAAACACTAGTAATCTATAGTGTGTTATCCTTAAAAATATTAAAAGTGTTGTCTAGAAGATAAAAATTACTCTTCATTGGAGCCAGTGTTGGTAAAAAAAAAAATAAAAAAAAAGTTATACTTACCTCTCCATCCTCCGCTGCTGATCCAGAGTTCCCTAACAATCTGCTCCTCTTCACTTCCAGTTTGTTGTTCTAAAACACAGGAATGGCTTGTGCTCCATTGTAAGTGAGTGGAGCAGGAGCCTCTCTTGTGCATTGGGATGAGAAGTCAATAGGAGCGAATCATTGGGGATCTCCAAAGCAGCAATGGTGATCAGTATTATCTTTTTTCAAAATTTTTATCCACCCTGGACCCAGGGCTGTCTTTTCTATTAGGCAGGGGAGGTTGTTGCATGGGGGCCGGCAGGAGCACAGGGGTTCCAACTGGGCAGCTGCTTACCCTGCCCAGTTAAAACAGGAGCTTGTGGCTGCATTTTTTTTCAGTGCCTGTCTGCTCTGTAAAGAGTCATGCGCCGGCAGCGAAAGCCAGCACCTAGCAGCTGGCTCCTTAGTGGTGGAACAGAGAGAGGTGAGTACTGTTTTTTATTTTGTCTGATCAGTCAGAGTGTCCCATATATACCTACAGGGGGCTGTATATCTGTCTTCAGGGGGCTGCACAGCTACAAGGTACATGATTACCTACAGGGGGCTGCTTACCTAAAGGAGGCTGTATGCCTAACTACCTACAGGGCATATATACCTACCTCTCTACAGGGGGGCTGTCTACCTATCTCCCTAAAGGGGGCATATATACCTATCTTCCTACAGTGGAACTATATACCTACCTACTGGAGTCTGTATACCTTCCTATCTAATGGTGGGCAACATTTTTAACTACTTACTTAATGGGGACGCCCATACCAGAGGTAGGAATTGGTAGAGAGGTGTTGTAAAAGTGAGACATCTAAGATGTTTGTGGACAGGAGACTTTGCAGGGACAAGTTGTGTCCGGGAGAAGTCATTATGGCGGGCTGGGCTAGATGGAGAAAAAAAGGGAAAAAGAACGACTCATGAGAGAAGAGAACGACTCATCAGAGATGACCTCTCCTGTGAGTCCCTGACATCAGGAGTTATTTTGGTTATGTGTTGGATCAGTGCTGTACTCATTGTCATGTGATGGTGACATGAACTGGTGTCTGACCACATTGTGGTCTCTATATGGCAGTGTTGAGGATTATACCTGAGCTGGTGTCTGACCTCTATGTGGTCTCTATATGGTAGTGTTGTAGGCTATACCTGAGCTGGTGTCTGTGGTCTCTATATGGTCTCTATATGGCAGTGTTGTAGGTTATACCTGAGCTGGTGTCTGACCTCTATGTGGTCTCTATATGGCGGTGTTGTAGGTTATACCTGAGCTGGTGTCTGACCTCTATGTGGTCTCTATATGGCGGTGTTGTAGGTTATACCTGAGCTGGTGTCTGACCTCTATGTGGTCTCTATATGGCAGTGTTGTAGGTTATACCTGAGCTGGTATCTGACCACTATGTGGTCTCTATATGGTGGTGTTGTCGGTTATACCTGAGCTGGTGTCTGACCTCTATGTGGTCTCTATATGGTGGTGTTGTAGGTTATACCTGAGCTGGTGTCTGACATCTATGTGGTCTCTATATGGCGGTGTTGTAGGTTATATCTGAGCTGGTGTCTGACCACTATGCGGCCTTTACATGGCGGTGTTGTTGGTTCTAAGTTTATGTTATTGATAATGTATATATTTGTTCCTGTGAGTGGTTGCTTGGTTGGGGGGCCCAGCACACATACCCATAATGTTGTTAAGACGGCCCTGCCTGGACGCATTGAAGGGTAATTTTTATTTGCAGGACAATCCCTTTAACTCATATTTAAAGAAATTGTCTCATAAAAAGTATTGTTAAAGATGAACCAGCTTCCCTAATATATGTGGTGGACACTGCAAGGGAGATGAAGCATTACATGGTGGCCATTCAGTAGCATAGCCTTCCATGCCATCCCTAATGGTATTGAGTCTCGGCAGTAGATACCCCTCTATGAAGTCTAGTGGTTATTTTGATGAGACTACCCTTTTGCAAGTCAAATTTTATTAATCAATGATTACTGTTGCTCGAAAAGCTCTTTTGCTCTCAAGTTGCTCTCAAGTTTGTGAAAAAATTCCGGTTGGAGGTGTTCCAAATCCAAGTCCCATTAAAGTGTATGAGGAAAAATTCTGAATGTGTTCTCTGGCCTTTAGAAAGCAGCTACAGCAACCAAATGCCTCCAATAGAAATACCACCACACATTTGGGTAACCCAAGACTTGGGTTAGTGTTAGTGTTAGACCAACTCTAGTCCTAAAGCCAACCCTAACGTTAACTCTAAATATTGCCTAGATGTTCCCAACATGTTGCTTACATGTAGCACAGATGGTCCATAGGGTTAGGGATAGAGTTAGAGTAAATATTTTACAGATTTTTCTGAAATTTGGATCAAATTTGAGGAGCAAAAAGTGGAATTACCAGTTGGTAAAACAGACATAAAAGTGGTCATAATATTCAACGTGCAAATAACAAGATCGACCTTTTATTTATTTAAGACAATAGTAAAGTCCAATTAATGGAGCGTTTCTTTTACAATTCATTTTAGAATTTAGAATTTTGAGATAAATGGAGCCGATCTTCATTTATTCTTTTTAATGATCTTGTGGCTGTAAATGATTTCCCAACTCAATGATACTTGTCCCTTTAGAGAAACTTATATTGTGTACGCACAGTATATATATATCTCATATTCCACACACAGAAGTTCACAAGGCGCATCGGTTATTGTCTAGAGGTAAGACGTGCTGATCCTAATTACAGAGATATCTGTACTGTGCATTCTGACACAAAGGGAAATATTAAGAAAAATAATAATTAATAAAATATAAAATTTTGCAATATTAAGAACTGCATTGGTTCTCTTTGCCCCAATAAAATAATTTCTATATATTTGATACAATAACAATAATTAAAGATGTATATATACAAATTATATTATTGGGACAAAGAGAGCAAATGTAATTCTTAATATTGTATATTTTATCAATTATTATTTTTCTGAATATTTCCCTTTTTGGCAGAATGCACATTGCAGTAATACTCAAGAATATAATACTAAAAATATAATATTTATGATGTGAATAAAATCCGACTTAAATTTTTTGGAAGGTTTTTTTGTTCTCCGATTCTGCAGATTTCATTTTTGTTTTGTTTTTTTCAAAAAAACCTAGCAATATTTGGTATCTCCATGTTACAGTCAGAAAGATATGAGGAGCCAGACAACTGCAAATCTAAATACACAAGCTAAAGGGGATATCTCATGAAGACATCCTCAATACCAAAAAGGTGATCAGAAGATAACCACAAATCCAATTCTTGTTCCCCCGGCTATCTGCTGTTCGTCTGGCCATACATCTACCCTGCCAGCTATTCAAATGCATGGCCGACTATGTAACTAGTATATAATGATGGGTCCAGTCTACCATAGTGGTTTGTGAGCTTCTCTATGGCTCATGAAGGAGGTTTCCAAGCAAGAAGTAACACTTTACCTGACCTCAACATGTTCTGGCTGATGACATGGCAAGAGATTGTAATCATGAGGTAAGAAGGTTTCAACATAGAAAGGAATTCTTTACTGTAAGAGCAGTGAGATTGTGGAACTCTCTGCCAGAGGAACTTCTCATCGTGAATTCACTATCAGAGTACAAAAAGGGTCTGTATACATTTCTAGATGTAATAATAGAACAAGTTATAGCGACCAGGATTCTGGAGAAGGTTCTGGATGCATTTCTAGATGTAATATAAGAACAGGTTATAGTGACCGGGATTCTGGAGAAGGGTCCGGATACATTTCTAGATGTAATAATATAATGTTGTAGTGACCAGGATTCTGGAGAAGGGTCTGGATACATTACTTTGTTGGGGCCCACCAGTGGAGTTGATTCTTGGGGCCACCAGTGGAGTTGATTCTTGGGGCCACCAGTAGAGTTGATTCTTGGAGCCACCAGTGGAGTTGATTCTTGGGGCCCACCAGTGGAGATAATTCTTGGGGACTACCAGTGGAGTTGATTCTTGGGGCCCACCAGTGGAGTTGGTTCTTGGGGTCCACCAGTGGAGTTAATTCTTGGGGCCCACCAGTGGAGATCATTCTTGGGGCCACCACTAGAGTTGATTCGCGGCGCCACCAGTGGAGTTGGTTCTTGGGGCCCACCAGTGGTTGATTCTTGGGACCACCAGGGGAGATGATTCTTGGGGCCACCAGTCGAGTTGAATCTTGGGTCCCACTAGTTTAGCTCTGACTGCTCTCCCCTCCCTCCCATTACCAAAAATGAAAATACATGGGTAAGAAATGTTTTTACTTTGAAGGGCCATTGCAACCATTCAAAACAAGGCCACACACAGGTTTCAGTGTCCTTCAAATGTTGCAATGTCCTTCAAATTTTAATATAGAATAAGACCACTTAAAGGGTCCTTCTCATTAATTCTTCCCTGTGTATTCCAGTGGAAGTTTAAAGAAGCATTCCAACCTCATTGATTGGATTTAAACATGTCAGCAAAGGTAAATATAGACTATTATCAAACACATTGCTGTTCCGACTTCTGGAGCCTGAAGCTGCAGAGCCCTCCACAGCCTGAACAGGAAGTGTGAACCTGAAGCTGGCTGTGACATTGTGAAACAGCATGGCGAAACAATCCCTTTAAAGTAATGTTGGGAAACATGGGTGGCACATTGGGCAGCATAGATGATGAACCAACTTAAAGGGGTTTTGCCACCATGTAAAGTCGACGTGGGATGCTTAGAAATCAAAAGTTTAGCACTTTCCTAATTGCATGTCATTAAAAAAAAGTGTAAGGTGCCACAGCTGCAGCCTTCATTACCTTATCACTGTCTACAGCTGGTTGTCATCTGAGCCGACCTGTTCTAAGCCTCCTGCCTGCCTGGCCGCTCTTGCGTGGTTCTTATCTCTTCCTCTGCAGCCCCCTCGGGAACGAGCACATCCTGACACACAGCCTGACAGGCGCAGTAGCTTCCCTGCCCGGCCAGCACAGTCTGTCCGCTCTTCACTTCCCCCCCTCCCTCCTGTTTTTGCACTGTGCTTGGGGGATGGGCTGCTTCTCCTGAATTCCTGTCACCCACACTCACACAGGCAGGAGCACGATCTTTGCCAGTGTCTGTCCTTTTCTTTTCCTTCACCCTACATTTTAAACTAATCGTGCAGGGGCAGTCAGGCTTCCCTGCTAATTTTCTCACTGTCCAAAAAAAAAGAGCATAAAAGTGTTTTGCTGTCAGTGAACTTGGGGACGGTTGACATTTTTATTGGATTTTCAAAAATTGTCACGACAAACAACTCTATCCCCCAAGTAAGATGTCAACCTATCCCCCAATGTTCACTGCAGAAAGCACCTGTTATTTTTTTTATGTTTTACACACAAATTAATTGAAAGCAAGCAGGTTTTATTTTTTTCTGTGGTGTTGACCCCATTGTACGAAAACACAGAGATCTTATCAACTACAGGGACAAATGTAACTCCAAGTCAAGATCTCGTTGCTGTCACGAGATTGGTGTTAATAACTAAGTCAGACCGAATAGGGTTGACATTTTCATTTGTATTTTTCATTAAATTGCCCTTGAAGGGCAAAAACTTTTGTCAGCCTTAGTATTTACACCCAAATGTCATTACGCAAGCAGAGATGTTTATTGAAGCTGACATTTGTCCTTGTATTTTCCCTAAAGATCTTTCTTTTGTCGTACAATTGGGCTGTGATTGTCGCTAAGGGTTCTGATTGGTCGCTTGGGATTGGTGGTTGCTATGGGCTCTGATTGGTTACTTTGGGGGCGGGTTATGGAGATATGTTGTATATTTATATACATACTAGTGTAATAATGTTGCTAGATTTTATAACCTCCTCAAAACCCTACCCCTAACCCAACCTACCCCAACCCCAAAAAATTTCTCTAACCCAACCCCCCTTAACCCCAACCCTACCCCTAACCCCTAACCCAGCTCTAACCCCAACCTACCCTAACCTAAACCTAACCCTACCCCTAACCCTTCTTAACCCTTAAAACCCCACCCCCAGCTCTAAAACCCCCAACCCTAGGGGTTAACCCTAACCCTATCTATAACCCTACCTCTAACCCAAACCCTACCTCTAACCCCCAACGCAATCTCTAACCCCACCCCTAAACCCCAACCCAAACCCCTAACCCTAACCCTACCTCTAACCCTAACCTTTTTTAACCCTACCTTAACCCTAAACCCCCAAACCCACCTCTAACCCTAACCCCACTCTAACCCCAAACCCCACTTAAACCTAACCCTACTTAACCCTAACCCACCTCTAACCCTAACCCTAGCTTAACCCTAACCCTATCCCTACCTAACCTAAACCCAAACTAACCCCATCTTAACCCCAACCCTGTATAACCCAAACCCAAACCCCTAATCCTACCCTAGTGTAACCCTAACCCCCCCTCTAACCCCCACCTTAACCCTATCTCTACCCTAACCCTAGCTCTAACCCTAACCCTTTGCCTAAACCCCAACCCTTGCTATAAAACCCTAACACTAGCCTAACCCAACCCAGCCCTAACCCTAACCCTAGCTTTAACCCCAAATCCTACTCTAAACCTAAACCCCAGTGTAACCCCAACCCCACCCCTAACCCTAACCTACTCTAACCCTAACCCTATCCCTACCTCTAACCCAAACCCTAGCTTAGCTCTAAAACCCCAACCCCAACCCTAGCCTAACCCTACTGTAACCTCTAACTAACCTGCTTTCAAACCCTACACAACCTAAACCCAGAGGAAAAAGAGGGTGGTGAGGGGGGTAAGGGGAACCGAAGGAAAAACATAGGAACACACGTGCGGGCAGCACGGTTTTCCCGTGGTCTGGCCCCAGAATCCTCCCGCTTCCGGGCTGATGAAGAATGAGATCGGCCCCCGGGAGGCGCATGACCGCGCGCGGGGGGACGTCAACCCCAAGTGCCGTCAGAGGGGGGTTTTTTTAATTTCCAGCAGGAAGGAACGCCCAATCTCGGGACCGGGGGGGCCGCCGCAGCGTGGGGGGTAGGCGGCTTTTTGGCACAACCCCTTTTTAAACTCAATGTATCAGTAAATTCCCTTATCACCTCTAGGAGGCACAAAAATGTTTTTAAATAAACAATTTGCAAAATATTAAAGTTTTAAAATGTATTTATCTTTCAGACAGATGGAAAATTCCGCTTGAATTTCTTTTTTTGAGTTTTTCCTACAATGCAAAGAACAAGTCATGTTTATCTCTTATATTCACCCTGATATACCTGACGGGAGTGGTAGCCAACTTGGTGACCATTATAGCCAAATACAATGATCACCGCTTACATACCACCTTGTATTTCTTCCTGTGCAATTTGTCCATTATAGACAATGGCTACATATCGACTACAGTCCCCCAGTTGGTTCATATGTTCGTGAGCGGTGACTATACCGTGTCCTTCACCCAATGCTTCAGTACTTCTTTGCACACTTGGCCACCACAGAAGATCTTCTGCTCTCCATTATGGCTTATGACCGATACGTGGCCATCTGTAACCCTCTACATTATCACAGTGTATTGAATAGGAAGAGTTGTATCCTGTTCATGACCATTGCTTGGGTTTTGGGGTTCTTCAATTCCACAATTACAACCTTGGCCTTATCCAAGATACCGATGTGTTATTCCAATAGGGTGTCACAATTCTTCTGCGAATTTAAAGCCTTTGAAAAAATCTCCTGCCCCAATGATGGATATCAAATAGTAATCTACCTGGAGGTTTTGTTCTTTGGTCTCAGCCCTTTTCTGTGCAGTATTATATCTTATACTAACGTCATCATCGTAATCCTCCATATTAAAACTAGTGAAGGACGAAGAAAGGCTTTCTCCACCTGCTCGTCCCACCTCATGGTCCTCACAATGGGTTACGGTACCTGGATCTCTGAGTATATAATGCCACCGTTAGAAGATAACCGGGTCTTGGAACTAACCCTTTCTGTCCTATATACAACCATTACCCCCATGTTAAACCCTCTGATATATAGTGTACGGAATAAAGATGTGAAGAGGGCTCTACTGAAATTGGTGGGATGAATTGTCTGTTGAGAATAATGTAAATTTATTTATGTATTTTAGAACTTTTCTTAAAGGGATGTCCCCACCATGGACTTTGATGGAGTATACATAGGATATGCCATCAAAATCTGACGGGTCCCACCTCTAAAACCACCACCTAACGTTAGGTCCATATATATTTGGACACTGATGCAAATGTTGTTTTTTGTACCTGTTTACTGAAACATATTCAGGTTATAGTTCTATAAGTCTGGACATAAAGTCCAGACTTTCAGCTTTCATCTGAGGGGATCCACATTAAAATTGGATGAAGGGTTTAGGAGTTTTGGTTCCTTAACATGGGCCGCCCTGTATTTAAAGGGACCAAAAGTAATTGGACAAATTTATCATTGTAAATAAAATGTTAACTTCTAACACTTGGTTGAAAACATTTTGTTGGCAATGACGGCCAATGACAGCGCTCCCCGGTACTGGGAACTCCCATAGAACAGAATGGAGAGAACACAGCGCTCCCCTGTACTGGGAACTCCCATAGAACAGAATGGAGAACACAGCGCTCCCCTGTACTGGGAACTCCCATAGAACAGAATGGAGAACACAGCGCTCCCCTGTACTAGGAACTCCCATAGAACAGAATGGAGAACACAGCACTCCCCTGTACCCCATAGAACAGAATGGAGAACACAGCACTCCCCTGTACTGGGAACTTCCATAGAACAGAATGGAGCGAACACAGCGCTCCCCTGTACTGGGAACTCCCTTAGAACAGAATGGAGAACACAGCGCTCCCCTGTACTGGGAAATGTCATAGAGGAGAATGGAGAACACAGCGCTCCCCTGTACTGGGAACTTCCATAGAACCGAATGGAGAGTTTTGCGTTTCAGCTTTTCATTTTGAGCCAATCTTTTTGGAGGCCAGTTCCCAAGATAGGTGCTGGTCATAGCGGTGGAACCCACACTTATCAGACTTTGACATCAGATCCTAATGATATGCCTTCAAAGTATATGGATCTGAATACCCCTTATAGTACGTCTTGGTCACACAAAAGGCTCAGGGTAATCAAGTCTTATGGGTTCCAGTTGATTCATGGCATCAGTTTCATCATTTGTAGTCACTGTTACCATATTATTACTGTGGATGACAAAAGGAATAACCCTTCTATTATTTCAGAACTTTTGATATTTCCAGAGCAAATTCTAAGAATCCACAGAATAAACAGAGAGTTCTTTATTAAAACTTTCATTTATAATGAAAGAAATTGTCTCCTAAAGTCGGTACAATTCAAAGATTTCTCGGCTTCCCGAACATACCTGGAGGTCACTGCAAGGGAAATGTGGCCGTACATGGTGGCCTTTCGAAACAACAACCATCCATGTATCCCGATAGGGGTCCTTATAATCTATAGGATGCATGGACGGGGGCTTTCCTTATGAGACAACCTCTTCTAAAATTAAAATGTTCAAAACAATTGATCAATCAATGATCAATATAATCGCCTGTTGTTGACACAGACCAAACATTTGTCTTATGTCTACTCACCGCCTTAAATGGGGACGAGTGCCAAATCAAGTCGGATAACTCTTACCAGTTCTGAAATCCACCCATTCCCTCAGTTTCCGTTGTTGCCTCCTCTGTACCCGCTCTAGCTCAACCACGTCCTTCTTATACTCTGGTGCCCAAAACTGTACCCAAAATTACATATGTGGCCTCAATGGGGATTTGTAAAGAGGCAAAACTATGTTTTTGTCTTGAGCATCTTTGCCTCTTTTGATGTATTCCATTATTTGATACGCCTTGGCAGCAGCCATCTGGCATTGGTCACTAAATGTGAGACCTCTGTCTACCAATATTCCTAAGTCTTCATAATGACTCTCTTATCCACTATCCTGCTATTTAATACTTTCCTTGGCCCAAGTGCGTGACCTTACATTTATTCACATCAAACTTCATCTATCAATTCTCACCATGCAGTATTACAGAGCCATAGCCAGCTTTAGACTCACACTTGCTGTTCAGGCTTTGGAAGGGTTTATAGCAGTGATTGACACATCAGCTCTGCTGTTCCTAGCTATTCATGTTATACTTTATAAATCTCTTGCACTCATGTCAATGTATTACACAGACTGCAGGGCTCTAGTGAGTGTTTACTTAGCTAAATGAGAAGCTTTCAAAGTCCGTTACTAAAGATAAGACTCTGCAGGAAGTGACTCACCATGGAAGGAGGGACTGACTTTAAACAACCCTTGGGGTCATGGGAGCACCCTTTAACCCGAAGGGGGTTACCACTAGGTGAGCGATTAAGTTTGACTATCGTCAAACCCCGGGGCGATAGTCGATTTTAGTCAATTATTTAAAAACGATTTCCGATAGTCGAAATAGATTATCGCCGGGTAAATAGAGATGGGGGGAAATTTTAAATTTTTAAAAAAGGGGGAATTCCCTTTAGAATTTCAGGGGAAAAAAACGGTTCTTTAACGAAGTCGCTTTGAAAGGGACTTGGGGAGAGGGGGAAAAAAGGGGGCTTTGATTTATAAAATGGCTGCGAGCACATGGCGTTACCCTGGGGGGAAAGCACTCTGGGAGGAAAAAGGGCATAGGCCCCGCAAGACATGTGCAGGATGAAGCCAAAACAGAGACCCGGGGATTTTTGTGACGTCACCCCACTATTAAGTCCCGGGGGCCGGGCGCTGGGAAACCCCAACCCTAAAACTGTACTGATAAGGGGAAAGGGGCTGCCGGGTTTATTGTTTTCTGAAGAAAAAGATTTTTTTTACAGCGATTTTTTTGGGGGGGGGGGCTCAAACTTGTCCCCAGAGATGTTTTTCTTTTTGTTCTATTTCTGATTTTGTGGGGTTTTTGGATCTGAAACCAGGGTGGTCCACTGCAGCTGCATTTTTTTCATTTCCCCCAATTAATTTTCCCAAAGGGGGGTCCCAAGCCAGTTCCCGTTGTATTTATTTAAAGAAAAAAGCGTTTTTATAATACAAATAAAAACTTCATTTTTGGCTGCTTAATTCTTCTGGCAAATTTAAAATCCAGGGGGTTTAAAAAACGTTGTTTTGTGCTTTGGTGAAAAAAATAAACCGTCTTTTTTACCCAAAAAAAAAACATTTTTCCTGTAGCATAATTCACAACAAAAAGGGTTTAATTTTCAATTTTTTTTCTTGGTTTTTGTAGGTAAAAAAACACGCCAATTTTAACAGCTTCAAAGCTAGTAGGTTTCCGGTTGGGTCCAAAACTTTTGCCAATTTTCAAACCAGGGGTTAATTTAAACTTTTTTCTTTTTTTTTTGTACTTTAGTAAAAGAAACTTTGTTTTTCACCGCCACAGAAGGGAAAAACTGTAGCAAAATTCATATCCCAAGGTTAATTAAGCCCCCTTTGTGCTTTTAAATTCAGTTAAAAAAACACAGAGTTTTTAAACCCCCGGGACATTCCCAAATCAATTTCTCCTGCCCCTTTGTGGGAGGCAATTTATATCCAAGGGTTACCCCAAACCCTTTTTGTGGGTTCATTTGGGGTCAAATTTCAGGGTGTGGGGGTTTTATTTTATTACTATTCTTCATCAAACAGTGTTGTTTCATTTAGAAACCCAAAAAGTATGTCAGACAAGGGGGGTGAAAGGGTCTTCCCCCTGCGAGTGGGAGAAGGGCCCCAAAAATTCCCGGGAGGCCCGGTTGCAGCACAGAAGGGGACTCGCAGCAGGGGTCACTCGGTGAGGCCACAACTGCCGCTTTTCTTTTAAAAAAAAAAACGGCCGGGTAATGATACAAACCCCCAATTTGGTTCTTTTTTTGGTTGACTAGGTCATCCACTTTCCCCCCCAGATGACATCTTTACAACCCCAAGGGGCCAAAAAGGGCGGTGGGGAAAGTAGACAAAAACCCTTATTTGGCATGGCCCGGGAGGGGTCAGCGGCCCTCACCTTTTCCCCAACCCCCCCTTTCCCACCCCGGTTTCCCCCCACCCGAGATTTTTCTATGTGGGGTTTGGGTCAGCGCCACTATATAGCGAGGATTTAACAATTTGAGGAGGGGATTTAGCGTACTTGGCAGGGAAAAAATGGGGCCAATTTTCCCCCGCTTCCCTTTCAGTAGGGGGGCAAAGTAAAGTTTTGGAGAGTGGGTTTTGGGGGGTCCCTGTTGTGAGAGGGGCAGCCCCGCATCCCGACCGGTGATGAGGACAGCATTTACATGAAAAACCCAAAAAATGATGATGTACCGACCCCACTTTGGGGGCCCGGGGGAGGCAAGGGCTTTTAATTTATCAAACAGGAAGAAAAGGGGGTCAGCTTTTTGGGGGGTTCAGGGGCGGCCCCAGCCCCCGCAAGTGGGTCGGTTTGGGCCCTTTTAGTCGCCCGGGTAGCAGCGTGTGAGGTCCCGGGGGCCAAGCGGGGCCCCGGGGTAAAAAACCTGCTTTTGCAGGTCCCGAAAAAGGGGGCCCCTGGGGGTCAGCGAAAGGCCCGGCAGCGGGGGGAAATAGGGCACTTAGTGTGGGCGGGTTTGGGGGTTTAAAAACCCAAAACTCGGCCCGGTGTGGGCAAATTTTTTTTGCCCAAGACACCGGGAAAGGGCCGAAAATGGGTATATGTAAATTGTGGGAGAAAAAATGAACGTGGCCAGGGAGCTAACGTTGGCACCAGGCCCTTTCGTCCAAAACATGCGGCCCACCATCCGGTGGCCTGGGGGAAACGTGGTTTAATGTGGTGGTCCATCCTGCCGCCGCAGCAACAGAAACAGCACCCCCCAGTGGCAAAGATTTCCATTTCACCAGTCAAAAAGGGTCCCCACCTCTGCAGAAGGGGGGTGTTTCCTCTTTGACATTTACTCCCGGTCCAGATGCCCCCGCCCCCTCGTACTCATGGGGGCCAGCAGTCTTCAGGGGGAATTTTCAAAGAGGGCAAACCCGTATGCCCTCCCCCAAACCTTCCTAAGGTGCAGCAGCTGACCTTTCTCCTGTCCAAGTTGTTTGGGACTGCATCCCTTCCCCTTTTCCCAAAAGGTTTGGGTCTTGCACCCTTCAGAGAACAAAAGGCTTGTGCCGGGGGAGATGGGGGAGTTTTCCCAAACCCCTTTTTTTTTTTCCCAAAAAGGGGAGTACCAGCACTTTCATAAATTTGTAGAACAAAAAGAGAAGGGGTTTGGGGGCCCCCCAAAAAATCCTTTAAAAAACCCTTATTCGTTTTTGTTTTTCCAAAAAGGTGTTTTTTCCCGGGCCGTTTTAGCCCCAAAAAATTCCCGGGCTTTTTTAATTAAAAAGGGGTTCCCCGGGCCAGATTACATGTCCTTTTAAAAGGCCCACTTGTAAATTTTTTTGGGCAAAAAAATTCCCGGGGCCCAAAAAAAGGGCCAAATACCAACAAACTTTGGAAAAAGGAAGGGGCGGCCGCCTTTTTTTCCTTTCAACGGGGTTGGTCAAAACCCGATGCACCGGGGGGCCAAAAATAAAATTGTTCCCCCCCCCCCTCCCCTTTTTCCCCCCCATTTTCAATTTTTGGCCAATTTTTTAACCCCCACCACCCTCTCGGCCCCCACAAGTACTGCTCCTTTATAACCCCATGTGTAGGGACAGCGGGTAAAGCATTTTTACACCTGGGGGTTGCCCCGGCCCAACCCAAAGTCACAAAGGGGGGGAACTGCTCCCCGGGCATGCAGCAAGAAAAACGAAGTGTGGCTTTTTCCGCGCCAACCTTTCAAAAACGAAACCATGGTGAAGGACAAAGGGAGGAAACATTTGGGTTTTCCCCGCTTTCACTGGGAGGGATGGTCCATGCGCCCTTCAGGCGCAGTGTTCAATCTGGTTGTAAAAAAGGGTTCCCGGGAAATTTCCACCGATCTTTCAGAAACAGGAAAACCCGTGCATGAAATTTATCCATTCGCAAAACCAGGAACACCCTTTCCCCAGTTGCAGCGGCAGAACGGCCTTCCCCCCCCCCAAAACTCTGATATGCATGTTTTTTTCCCAAACGTTGGATTTTCCAACCTGGCCCCATGGGTTTGGGCCGAAATGTTGGAACAGAGAAAGGCCATTAAGATTTTTGATTTCCAGGCAGACAAAGTGTCCCCCGTGTAATTTTTATGTCAGCCCAAATGGCAAACTCATGGGGTGACAACCCGCCGTTTTTTTGGGGGGCCCTTGGGGGAGGCCACTTATTTTTTTCAGTGCCAGGACTACGGGATGAATAAAACCCCATTTTTTACTGTTCATGTTCCCGGAAAGATGTGAAAAAAACTGTCTGGGCGGGGGCCCGGAGAGTGGCGATACTTTCGTGGGGCCCCCAAAGAGGCCGGGTGGGGGGCTGAAAAGGAGGAGGGGGGGAGGGGACATTGGAGCAAAAACCCTTGTTGGTGAAATGTGGTAATTTTTTTCACCCCGGGACAGAGAGGAGGAGCAGGAGCAAACTGGAGGGGGTGGATGGGGTTTAGGGAAAACGAGGCAGATTTACCCCCAAGCCCGTGGCATTTTACGTGGAAATTTGGGGGCAGGGGGCCCCCTGGGAGTTTCTTGGGCAGAAGGCCCGCCGCATTTATTTGCCTGGCTGTGACAGGGCCCAATAGTCAGCACCGGGAGAGGGATAATTTTTTTTTCTGGCTCTCCACCCTATTGGACCCTCGCACCCCGGGCCCAAAAAGGGAGCCTTTTTCCCCCCCTATTGAGAGGGAGGGCAAATAAAAAACTATAGGGAAAACCTCCGTAATTTAGTTTTGGCCCCTGCTATGTGCGGAAACGGCCCTCTTGGGGCAGGTTTTGACCCGGGGGGGCCCCAGTGCTCACCCTTTTTACTGCCGCCGGGGGCTTGGGGGAAAGGGGGGGGGGGTTAAAGGGGAGTACCAAGCTCCCTCGCGTAAAAAAAAAGTCTGGAGTCACTGTTGGGAGCTTCCTTTTACCCGCCTAAATGAGGAGGGTAGTCGCCCCGCAGCAGCAGAAACAAAGGAAACCCGGAGCAGTCCCAACCAAAGGGTTGGGGGGCCCACTTGGAAAAGCAAATCTTTCACCCCAGTTGGAAGATCCGCTGGTTTTCTGGGCAGCCAAAAAGGATGTGTGGCCCCAAAATTGCCGAGTTTGCAGTGGGGAAGTGTCCCGCCCGGGGAATTGGGTGTGGCAAAACCCGAGCGGGTTTTTCATGCGGCGGGGGCCAAAGTTAAACCCCAAGGGGAAACCCCCTTTCCCCGGGGAAAAGTGGAACGGGCTGGGCCTTTGGGCAAGTGAATCAGGCGTGGGTTTGGCCAGGGTTTCCAACAACCCAAAAGCCTTTTGGCGTCAGACTTTCATCGCCTTTAAGCCCCCCAAACTGTGGAAAAGATTCCCGGTTTTAAATACCGGGCCCCAGCCATATTCCCGTTTCCGCCACCCTCCTGTTTCCACAATCCATCTGCTGACCCGTTTTTTTTTTCCTTTTGCCAAACCCAACCATTTTTTACCAAAGGGGATGGGATTTCCAACCCCCCTTCCCCACCTTTTGTCACTGTGCCACTGTCGACCTCATTTCTGCTGCTGTGGCTGCTGGCCCCTGACCCAGACACTGTGTTCCTTTGGGCCCACTCTGTGGCCCACTCCTTTTTTTTTTTCCACCTTTCCCGAATGTCAATTTTTGCCCCGCCTGACCTCATGCTGCTTTCTGTCGGGGACCTCCCCCCACTGGGTCCCTTGTCCACTGTCCCGACCCCATTTCGTGGTTTTGACCGTGACCTACACACTGTGGGCATTGGGGCCATGTCTTACCTCATTTTTCTTTATGCCCCCCCTGTTTTTCCTTTGATTCCCCGGGTTTCCCTACCACCTCTGTCTTGTGCCACTCTGTGAACCTATTCCTGTTTTTTTCCCCCCTTCCCGAATTCCTTCCAAAATTTTTGCCAAAATGTTGACCTCATTTCTGCTGTTTGGGTTGGGCCCCCGTCAAACCCCCACCCTCGGGCCAAATAAAGTTTTCCACCCAGCCCTCAGTTGTTTTTTTCCCCTTTCCCTGGGATGACTTTATCAGGCTACATTTTCCCCCCCCAGTTTTTTGGGCAGTTTTTTCCCCCTTAAAGTGCCCCGGGAAATTTTTTTGTGAAAAACGTTTTTAATAGCGGCGGCCCGTATTTGGTGTATACAAAAAAACAACATTTTTAAAGAAGACCCAAAAACCCAAACCCCTTTTGATTTTAAGCCCTTTTACCAAAAGTTCTTTCAGCCCCCCGCAGGCTCTGTTTAGCCCCGGAAAAAAAGGTTTTTTTAAAGCGATTGTGCCGAAATTATTTCGGAAAGAAGTTATTTTTTTTCCGAGAAATTTTGGCGAAGTGAAAAAAAACGAATTTCGGGAAATTCGCCCCTTCCCCTACCCATGCCATTAAAAATCTATGGGAGGGGGGGAACAACCCCCTTATTTTACACCCAAACAAGGGGGGAGAAGCTGAATTAAAATCCACAACTTAAATGGGTACTGCTACATCTTTGGCAACACATTTTTGGTTTTTAAAAGTCACAGAAAAAAATCACAGGCCCTTTCCCCTATCCCCGTCTTGTACCCCAGATGACCCTTAAACCCATTCATCACCCCCAAAAATTAAAAAAAGTCCCGAAGGGAGTATTTATTTTAAAAAAAAATTTTAGGGTTTAATGGACATTGACTATACCTGTCCCCGGGCCCAAAAGGGATGAGCCCCAAAAACCCCGCATGACCCCCAGATTAAAAAAAGTGGGCCCGGGAAAAAAGGGGTCTTTCAAAACCCCATTTTAGTTTCACTGGGCTTTTATAAACCCGTTTCCCGGGCCCCCGCTTTACCCCCAAAACCCGCATGGAACCCCCCCATTTAAAATTTCCGGAAAAAAAAAAAGGGGTCTTTGAAAACCCCCCATTTTTGTTGAACTGGACTTTACTATACCTGTCCTGGGTAACCTACTTCTTGGGCAAGTCTTCCTGTACCTCCTTTGTACAAAATTTAGAGGAATATTTTATCAAGCTATTTTGTTAAAGCAAGTTTTTTTATTTTTTTTCTAGAAAACCCCATTTTTTTAAAAAAGTATTTGGGAAACCCACCATGACTTTTTTTCTCTTTTTTTTTAAATTTTATTTTAAAGGGGGTTTTCTCAAAAACAGGGATTGAAGCTCGTTTAAAAATTTGCAAAAACAAGTCATTTTTGCAAAAATGTGGGCCATTAAAAAGTGTCCTAACCCATTCTGTTTCTGACAGCAACCCTCATTTGAAACCACCTTGACATTTGTTTAAGGAAAAAAATGTCTGTTAGAAAAACCCCAAAATTTTTTAAAAATAGGACCTGTTGTAGGCTGTTTTTCCCGCAACAGGAGGAGCAAAAAATTTGGGAAACACCATTTAGGAAACAGACATAAAAGTGGTCATAATATTCACAAGACAATAGTAAAGTCCAATTAATGGAGCATTTCTATTACAATTTATTTTAGACTTTTGAGTTTTACAAATTAAATGAAAATATTTGAGATAAATGGAGCCGATCTTTAGCTTCATTTATTCTGTTTTAATGATCTAGCGGCTGTAAATGAATTCCCAACTCATTGGACTACTTGGCCCCTCAGGGAACCCTACACTGTGTATGCACATTATATATATCTCATATTCCACACATAGCAGTTGATCTATAAGGCGCAACGGTTATTGTCTAGAGGTAAGACGTGCTGATCCTCATTACAGAGATATCTGTACTGTGCATTCTGACAAAAAGGGAAATATTAAGAAAAATAATAATTGATAAAGTATAAAATTTAGCAATATTAAGAATTGCATTTGTTCTCTTTGCCCCAAAAATGTATTGTGTATATATACACCTATAATTATTATTACTGCATCACAATATACACAGTTGAAGCCAGCAGTTTCCATCCCCTCTATAAAAAGCCCCATCTGCAGGTTTCTCCCTCCCCTCTATATAAAGCCCCATCTGCAGGTTTCTCCCTCCCCTCTGTATAAAGCCCCATCTGCAGGTTTTTCTCACTCTCTGACATGAAATCAGAATAAACCTTCCCCGTTTTAGGTCAATTAGGAACCAAAATTATTTCTAGTTCCCAAATGCAGAATAATGAGAGGGAGAATTTTTAAGGCATTTTTATTACTTTCTGCAAAGTCAAAAGTTTCCATGCATCTCATTAGTATTTGGTGGCTTTGCCCTTAAACTGTAGGACTTGAGTCAAACATTTTGGATCCTTCCACAAGCTTCTCACAATAGTTGGTAGGAATTTTGGCCCCTTCCTCCTGACAGAACTGGTGTAACTGAGCCATGTTTGGGGGTCTCTTGCTCGCTCCGGTCTTTTCAGCTTTGTCCATACAGTTCCAATAATATTGAGATCAGGACTTTGTGATGGCTGCTCCAAAACATTGACTTGGTTCTCCTTAAGCCACTTTGTAACCAGTTTGGCAGTAGCTTCGGGTCATTGTCCATTTGGAAGACCCATTTCCGCCCAAGCTGTAACTTCCTGGCTGATGTCTTGAGATGTTGCTTCAGTATTGCCACATAATCTTCTTTCCTCATGATGCCATCTATTTTGTAAAGTGCACCAGTCCCTCCTGCAGCAAAACAACCCCACAACATGATGCTGCCGTCCCCGTGTTTCACAGTTGGGATGGCGTTCTTAGGCTTCCAAGCTTCTCCCTTTTTCCCCCAAACGTATCAATGGTCATTATGGCCAAACAGTCCAATTCTAGCTTTGTCAGACCACAAGACCTGTCTCCAAAAATGTAGGTCTTTGTTCCTGTGCATTTGCAAACATGAATCTGGCTTTTATATGTTTCTTTTGGAGCAATGGCTTCTTCCTGGCAGAGCGGCCTTTCAACCCATGTTGATACAGCACTCGTTTCACTGTGGATAATGACACAATCTTACCAGCTTCCGCCAGCATCTTCGACAAGGTCTTTTGCTTTGGTTCTTGGGTTGATATGCACATGTTGGACAATAGCACATTCATCTCTGAGACACAGAACCTGTCTCCTTCCTGAGCGGTATGATGGCTGCACATTCCCATCTTGTTTGTACTTGTGTATAATTGTTTGTACAGATGAACGAGCCCCCTTCAGGTATCTGGAAATTGCACCAAGGATGATCCTGACTTGTGCAAGTCCACAATTCTCTTCCTGATGTCTTGGCTGATTTCTTCAGTCTTTCCCATGATGTTACACACAGAAGCAGTGTGTTTCTGGTCTGCTATAAAATACATCCACAGCTGTGTCTCTAATTAACTCAGATGTTGCCAATAAAGCAAATCAGAAGCTTCCAAAGACCTGACCTCATCATATGGGCGGTGCCAAATTATTTAAAGGCAGAGTAATACCAGTGTATGTAAACTCCTGACTTTGCAGAAAGTAATAAAAATGCCTTAAAAATTCTCTCTCTCATTTTTCTTCATTTGGCAAATAGAAATAATTTTGGTTCCTAATTGAAATAAAACGGGGAAGGTTTATTCTGAATTCATGTCAGAGAGTGAGAAAAACCTGCAGATGGGGCTTTTATATAGAGGGGGAGAAACTGCAGATGGGACTTTTAATATGAATGTAAACTACTGGTTTCAACTGTATGTATATATATATTTATATATATTTATATATAATATATTATTATATATATATATTTTAATATATATATATATATATATATATATATATATATATATAAATTATGTTTTTGAGTATAACTTTATATATATATATATATATATATATATATATATATATATATGTAATACTCAAAAATATAATATTTATTATGTGAATAAAATAGGATTTACATTTTTCTGGGCAGCTTTTTGTTCTCCGATTTTGCAGATTCCATTTTTTCTTTAAAAAAAACTAAAAAATTTTTGGTATCTCCATGTTACGGTCAGAAGGATATGAAGAGTCAGATGATTGCAAATCTAAACACACAAGCTAAAGGGGATATCTCAAGAAGACATCCTCTATACCAAAGAGGTGATCAGAAGATAACCACAAATCCAGTTCCTGTGCCCCCGGCTATCTGCTGTTCATCTGGCCATACATCTACCCTGCAGCGGGGAATTATAAGCCAGCTATTCAAATGCATGGCCGACTATGTTACTAGTATATAATGATGGGTCCAGTCTACCAGAGCGGTTTGTGAGCTTCTCTATAGCACATAAAGGAGGTTTCTATGTAAAAATGAACACCTTCCCTGAACTCGACATGTTCTGGCTGATGACACGGCAAGAGATTATAATCATGAGGTAAGAAGGTTTCTACATAGATATAGAAAGAGATTCTTTACTGTAAGAGCAGTGAGACTGTGGAACTCTCTGCCAGAGGAACTTGTCATGGAGAATTCACAAAGTTCAAAAAGGGTCTGGAAACATTTCTAGATGTAATAATATAACAAGTTATAGTGACCGGGATTCTGGAGAAGGGTCTGGATACATTTCTAGATGTGATAATATAACAAGTTATAGTGATCAGGATTCTGGAGAAGGGTCTGGATACATTTCTAGATGTAATAGTATAACAAGTTATAGTGACCAGGATTCTGGAGAAGGGTCTGGATACATTTCTAGATGTAATAATATAACAAGTTATAGTGAGCGGGATTCTGGAGAATGGTCTGGATACTTTTTCTAGATGTAATAAATTAGAACAAGTTATAGTGACGGGATTCTGGAGAAAGGTCTGGATACATTTCTAGATGTAATAATAAACAAGTTTTAGTGACCGGGATTCTGGAGAAGAGTCTGGATACTTTTTCTAGATGTAATAGGAACAAGTTATAGTGACCAGGATTCGGGGGGAAGGGTCTGGATACATTTCAAGATGTAATAATATAACAAGTTACAGTGACCGGATTTCTGGAGAAGAGTCTGGATACATTTCTAGATGTAATAATAGAACAAGTTATAGTGACCAGGATTCTGGAGAAGGGTCTGGATACATTTCTAGATGTAATAATAGAACAAGTTATAGTGCCCAGGATTCTGGAGAAGGGTCTGGATACTTTTCTAGATGTAAGAGAACAAGTTAAAGTGACCAGGATTCTGGAGAAGGGTGTGGATACCTGTCGAGATGTAATACTAGAACAAGTTATAGTGACCGGGTTTTCTGGAGAAGGGTTGGATACATTTCTAGATGAAATTAATAGAACAAGTTATAGTGACCGGGATTCTGGAGAAGGGTCTGGATACATTTCTAGATGTAATAATATAACAAGTTATAGTGACCAGGTTCTGGAGAAGGGTCTGGATACATTTCTAGATGTAATAATATAACAAGTCATAGTGACCAGGTTTTGGAGAAGGGTCTGGATAATTTCTAGATGTAATAATATAACAATTTATAGTGACCAGGATTTGGAGAAGGGTCTGGAGACATTTCTAGATGTAATAATATAACAAGTTATAGTGACCGGGATTCTGGAGAAAGGTCTGGATACATTTCTAGATGTAATAATAAAAACAAGTTATAGTGACCGGGATTCGGGAAAAGGTCTGGATACATTTCTAGATGTAATAGAACAAGTTATAGTGACCAGGATTCTGGAAAAGGGAGTCTGGATACATTTTAGTTTGAAAATAGAACAAGTTATAGTGACCAGGATTCTGGGGAAGGTCTGGATACATTTCTAGATGTAATAATAAAACAAGTTTTAGTGACCGGGATTCTGGAGAAGAGTCTGGATACATTTCTAGTTTCTAAAATAGAACAAGTTAAAAGTGACCGGGATTCTGGAGAAGGGTCTGGATACATTTTCTAGATGTAATAATAGAACAAGTTATAGTGACCGGGATTCTGGAGAAGGGTCTGGTTTACATTTTAGATGTAATAATATAACAGTTATAGTAAACCGTATTCTGGAGAAGGGCCTGGATACATTTCTAGATGTAATAACCGAACAAGTTATAGTGACCAGGATTCTGGAGAAGGGTCTGGATACATTTCTAGATGTAATAATCGAACAAGTTATAGTGACCGGGATTCTGGAGAAGGGCCTGGATACATTTCTAGATGTAATAATATAACCAGGCTATAATGACCGGGATTCTGGAGAAGGGTCTGGATATATTTCTAGATCAGCGACCGTTCTCCTACAACTAGCCTATTGTAACTATCCATCCGATGTCCTGGGTTGTCCTCTTTCCAAAACTGTAAAAGTTCGATTTGGACATCAAAAGAAGGTTCCCCATCATTGGCAGAAATAGTAGTATTTATAGTATTGCATAGTTGCTGGGGCTGTTTAGGTTGAATAGCTGTGGTGACAGGAGCCAGTCTTGTCTAATTCCATAATCTGCAGCCAATACTACTAAGACCGAAGCCCTACTCCATACTAACCAGGAAACACTCTAAGACATTAGCATCTACAAGTGGATGTCTCTGGTTCAAATCATATCTGCAAACATGTTTTAAGACTTTTAGGTGGTCAAACATTTCACTGTAGTCAATGTCAATGTTCAGATATGAAGGAAACATTGGGTTCCTGTAAAAGGAGCTTGAACAGTATGAGACTGGGATGCCTGGGGCTCACCAATGAAGTGGATTATTGGGGCCCACCAGTGGAGATGATTCTTGGGGCCACCAGTGGAGATAATTCTTGATTCCCACCAGTGGATATGATTCTTTGGGCCACCAGTGGAGTTGATTCTTGGGGCCACCAGTTGAGATGATTATTGGGGTCCAACAGTGGAGATGATTCTTGGGGCCACCAGTGGAGATGATTCTTGGGATCCACCAGTGGAGTTAATTCTTGGGGCCACCAGTGGAGATGATTCTTGGGGCTACAAGTGGAGGTAATTCTTGGGTCCCACCCGTGGAGTTGATTCTTGGGGCCCACCAGTGGAGATGATTTTTGGGCCACCAGTGGCGTTGACTCTTGGAACCCACCAGTGGAGATGATTCTTGGGGCCACCAGTGGAGATGAATCTTGGGGCCCACCAGTGGAGTTGATTCTTGGGTCCCATCAGTGGAGTTGATTCTTGGGGCCATTAGTGGAGTTGATCCTTGGGGCCCACCAGTGGAGTTGATCCTTGGGGCCAATCAGTGGAGTTGATCCTTGGGGCCCACCAGAGGAGTTAATTCTTGGGGCCCACCAGTGGAGTTAATTCTTGGGGCCCTCCAGTGGGGTTGATTCTTGGGGCCACCAGTAGAGTTGATTCTTGGGGCCATTAGTGGAGTTGATCCTTGGGGCCCACCAGTTGAGTTGATCCTTGGAGCCCACCAGTGGAGTTGATTCTTGGGGCCACCAGTGAAGTTAATGCTTGGGGCCCACCAGTGGAGTTAATTCTTGGGGCCCTCCAGTGGAGTCGATGCTTGGGCCCACCAGTGGAGTTGATTCTTTGGGGTCACCAGTGGAGATGATTCTTGGGGCCACCAGTGGAGATGATTCTTGGGGCCCATCAGGAGAGGTGATTCTAGAGTCCCACCAATGGAGTGGATCATTGGGGCTACAGCCTGGAGCTGTTGAACCACGGACAACCTGAACAGGAAGTGTGAACCTGAAGCTGGCTGTAGCTTTTTGAGACAGCATGGTGAGACAACCCCTTTAAAGTAATGTCAGGAAACATGGGTGGAAATTTGGGCAGAAAGTATGAATCAACTTACGCCAATTTTTCAGTAATTTCCCTTACACCTCTAACTTTGAGAAGGAGGCACAAAAATGTTTTTAAAATAAACAATTTACAAAATATTAACATTTTAAAATGCATTTCTCTTTCAGACAGATGGAAAAAATTCCAGCAAATGAATTTTTATTTTGCCTTTCCTACTTTTGGAAAATCGTGTTTAGTCTTTCTTTGTCCTGAATCCCTGACGGGGGGGGATAACCAATCAGTGACCTTATAGTCATTTTCATGATCATCACTAACACACCCCTTATCTCCCCTGTGAAATTTTTACCATGATAGACATCTGCTACACATCAACTACCCCCCTTGGGTTCTTTTTTTGGAGCAGTAAAATTTCCCTTTGTCCTTCCCCCAATGCTTCACCCAATGTCTTCTTTGGACACTTGGCCCCAAAAAGATCTTCTGTCCCATTATGGCTTATGACCGATATGTGGCCCCTCTGTAACCCCTACTTACACAGTGTATTGAATGGGAAGAGCTTTATCCTTTTCATGACCTTGCTTGGGTTCGGGGTTTAAATTCCCCACAATTAAAACCTTGGCCTTATCCAAGATACCGATGTGTTATTCCAATAGGGTCCCACAATTTTTCCCGAATTCAAAAGCTTTTGATAAAAATCCCCTGCCACAATGATGGACTTCAGATAAAAATTCCCTGGAGGCTTTGTTCTTTGGTCTCACCTTTTCTGTGCATATTAATCTTATACAAATTTCATCATCGAAATCCCCCATATTAAAACTAGTGAAGGACGAAGAAAGGCTTTCCCCCACCTGCCGCCCCACCTCTGGCCTCACAAATGGTTACGGTCCGGGATCTTAGTAAATAATGCCACCGTTAGAAGAAAAAGGGGGTCTTGGAATAACCTTTTGTCCTAATAAAAACCTTCCCCCCCCCATGTTAAACCCTTGATATATAGTGTGGGGAAAAAAGATGTGAAGAGGGTCTACTAAAATTGGGTGGGATAATTGTCTTTTGAGAATAATGAAAATTTTCTTAAGTATTTTAGAACTTTTCTTAAAGGGATGTCCCACCAGGGCTTTGAGGGGAATATAGATAGGACATCCCATCAAAATCTGGGGGGGTCCACCTCTAAAAAAGCACCTATCTCGGAAATGGACCCAGAAAGTCTTTTTCTCGAATGGAAACTGGTCATGCCCAAGTGAAAACAGCGTCCCCGTACTAGGAAAAACCCAAAGGAGAATAAAGAACCAGTGCTCCCTGTTCTGGGAATCCCATAAAAAGAATGAAGAATATAGCGCCCCTGTTTTGGGAATCCCATAGAATAGAATGGAGAACACGCGCTCCCTGTAATAGGAATCTATTGAACAGAATGAAGAAACAAGCGTCCCCTTTTCGGGGAAATCCCTTAGAATAGAAGGAGAACACAGCGCTCCCTGGATGGAACTCCCCTAGAACAAATGGGGAACACAGTGCTCCCTGTACGGGAACCCCCTAAACAAAATGGAGAACACAGTGCCCCTGTATGGGAATTCCCATAGAATAAATGTAGAACACACGCCCCCCTGTCGGGAACTCCCATAGAAAAGAATGGAGAACACAGCGCCCCCTGTACTGGGAACTTTATAGAATGAATGGGGAAAAACAGCGCTCCCCCGTACTGGGAACCCCATAAAAGAATTGGGGAAAAAAACAGCGTCCCCTGACGGGGAAATCCAAAAAAAGAAGGAAACACAGCGCTCCCCCGTACTGGGGGAATCCCATAGAACGAAAGGAGGAACACAGCGTCCCTTTTATGGGAACCCCATAAGAGAATCAGAACACAGCGTACCCTTTTTGGGGAAATCCCATAAAAAAAGAAAGGAGAGAAAAAGCGCTCTCCCGTTCTGGGAATCCCCTGAAAAAAATGGAGAGACACAGCGCTCCCCTGTACTAAGAAACCCCCTTTTCAACAAACAGAGAATTTTGCGGATGTGCAACCAGCTTTCCATTTTGAGCCAACCCTCTCGGAGGCCAGTTCCCAAGATAAGTGCGGGTCATGGAGGTGGAACCCACACTTATCAGACTCCGTCATCAGATCCTAATGATATGCCATCATAGTATAGGTTATCAATGCCCCTTACAGAACGTCTTGGTCACACCAAAGGCTCAGGGACATTAAGTCTTATGGTTTCCAGTTGATTCTTGGCGTCGGTTTCATCATTTGTAGTCACTGTTACCATATTACTACTTTGGATGGCTCAGTTTGTATAATGAAAGAACTTGTCTTCTAAAGTCAGCACAGTTCAAAGATATTTCGTCTTCCCGAACATCCCTTGAGGTCACTGCAAGGAAGTGTGGCATTTACTTGGTGGCCTTTCGAAACAACAACCATCCAAGTGTCCCGATAGAGGTCCTCATTATCTATAGGACACATGGACGGGGACTTTACTTTTGAGACAACCTCTTCTTAAATTAAAAATGTTCAAATCAAAAACAATGAATCAATTTGATCGTATTATCGCCCGTTGTAGACACAGACTAAAAATTTCCTTATGTCTTCCCACCACATAAAAGGGCGACTAGTGCCAAGTGTGTAAGTTATGACTTTTCACACTTTTTCTGTTTTAAACAATGGTAAAGTCTGGTCAAAGGCCTTTGTGTAAAAAGATCACAAGAGATCTTGTCCTCTTACATCTTTGTAATTGGAAACAAAGGGGGACATGTTGAACGGAATGGGGTACTTTGGGGCCCCAAAAAAACTACGGAGCCCGTTCTAGGATGTATGAATAGTCGTACGCTAAAACTTGGGGCAGTCTGCACCAGACATGACCCTTTTGGATGCGCCAAAAATGCACCAAAGTTTGGCACAAAACTGCCCTACAAATCCATACGATGGCTGGGACAAAGTTTGGCGCACAACACTCCTTCGTACATACTGTCGTATTCTTCACTCCTCTCTCGAATTAGAAGTGGCACGTGGCTCCTAGTTTCATATATGTTGCCCTAAATCTCCACTAAGACTTCTTTTTTTCAAGCCCAACTTTGATAAGTCTTCCCAGTTCTGAAATCCACCCATTCCCTTCATTTCCATGGTCGCCATCTCTGCACCTGCTTTAGTTCAGCCACATCCTTCTTATACTCTGGTGCCCAAAACTGTACCCAAAATTACATATGTGGCCTCAATGGGAATTTGTAAAGAGGCAAAACTATGTTTTTGTCATGAGCATCTTTGCCTCTTTTGATGTATCCCATTATTTAATGTGCCTTGGCAGCAACCGTCTAGCATTGGTCACTAAATTCTGTCTACCAATATCCTTAAAGGGATTTTCTCACTACACTGATTCATCTCACCTCATGTTTTTTGTTCATTTTGAATTCAGGGGTGTTGACTGGCTTTACTAGACTGCCATAAGCAGGTCTGTAGCATAGCAACGTGTGGCAGCTATAGGAGAGTCAAACAGGTTTAGCTTAACGACCTTGCTGGCAGCCTATCGAGATTAGAGATCGAACAGGTCTGAGCTATTAGAACCCAGTACTGACACCTATCAGGAGAGATTCATACAGGTCTGCTAGCTTTTTTTAGCGAACCCCGTGCTGACAGCTTCACGAGAGATAGAACCAGATCTGTAGCTATAGCAACCAGTGCTGGCAGCCTATCAGGAGAGATCAGAAAAGGTCTGTAGCTAATAGTGACCAGCACTGACAGCCTATCAGGAGAGATCAAACAGGTGTGTAGCTATACAGACCAGTGCTGGCAGCCTATCAGGAGAGATTGAACAGGTCAGTAGCTATAGCGACCAGCGCTGGCAGCCTATCAGGAGAGATTGAACAGGTCTGTAGCTATACGGACCAGTGCTGGCAGCCTATCAGGAGAGATCAAACAGGTCTGTAGCTATAACGACTAGTGCTGGCAGCCTATCATGAGAGATTGAACAGGTCTACAGCTATAGCTACCAGTGCTGGCAGCCTATCGGGGAGAGATTGAACAGGTCTGTAGCTTATAGCAACCTGAAGAGCTGATGCAGCCCATACAAGAGGGGATATCTAGGAATAGGTAGGACACTGTTAATGGACACATATTGCAAAGTGACTTGTTTTTTTCAAGATCTTTCATATAAAAAGCAGCGATCCCTGTAGTGAGACAACCCCTTTAAGTCTTCATAATGATAGTTTTACACAGTATCATGCTATTTATTACTTAACACTTATTGTTGTTTCCTTGGCCCAGGTGCATGTCCTTTCATTCACATTAAACTTCATCTATCACTTCTTCACCCGAGCCTCCAACTTCCCCTAAAGAGGTTTTCTCACCATACAATAGAAGCTCCAAGGAGATCCAGGGAAATGACCAGCGCCACAAAGAAGTCCTTATTGTATATCCAAAATATTTTTAAAAGGTAGCCAACTTTTAGATATATTCCGAGTAAAACCATAGTTCAGGAAGAAAAAATATACGCAACAAATTCAAAACAGGTTGACGCGTTTTGGAGGAACTAAGGAGAGTAAGACTAAGGAGTTTCCTCCGAAACGCGTCAACCTGTTTTGAATTTGTTGCGTATATTTTTTCTTCCTGAACTATGGTTTTACTCGGAATATAACTAAAAGTTGGCTACCTTTTAAAAATATTTTGGATATACAATAAGGACTTTTTTGTGGTGCTGGTCATTTCCTTGGATCTCCTTGGAGTTTCTATTGTCTAATTTATTGGGAGTTTGAAGACTGCCCAGACCTCTGCGCCCGACTCAGGTGAGCTGATTACCCTGTATATGAATGGTTTGCTGTTTCTCACCATACAGTATCACAGAGCCACAGCCAGCTTTAGGCTCACACTTCCTGTTCAGGCTGTGGTTGGATCTACAGGAGTGATCGACACATCAGCTCCGCCGTTCCTAGCTATTCCTGTTACACATTATGAATCTCTTGCACTCGTGTCAGTGTATTACACTAGCTGCAGGGCTCTAAAGAGAGTTTACTTAGCTAAATGAGGAGCTTTTGAATTCTGTTACTAGAGATAAGACTCTGCAGTAGGTGACTTACCATGGTCAGAGTGAATGACTAACAAAATCTTAGAGCAATGAGAGATAAGAGAGAGCAAGGAGAGGTGGGGAGACTAAGGTTTTTTTACTGAAACGCGTCACTCAGCAAAGCTAACCTATGATACACTGTTTTGCATTGATTGCTCTGTTATTTTAAATGGATAAATAAATGGGAAGTTAAATACATTGAACCTGCTTTGGATCTTTAACGTGGATACTGGATTTTCTTTCTATTGGGACAGCAACTTTTGTGCTCTAAGAGGAGATAAAATCTCTTATATCTCCTGACCAAAGAAAAAACAACAAAGCAATGTATTTTGTAATAGTCTTCATTTGCCTTTCCCTTCATGTTAAAAACAAATCAATGTAGTGAGGAAACACTACGTTAATCCCTGATAATATTTTTCTTTGCTCTGTGTATGCCCCAAAAAAAGGAGGCTGGGGCAAACCCCACAGTAAATTTAGGGGGAAAAGAGCCGGCTTTCCCATTCCCCTTTTTTAAACCCCTTTTGACGTCTATATTCGGGGCCAGGTGGAAAAATGAAAGCGGTGTTGCACACCATTTCTACTTCTGATTGTCTCCCCCGGGGCGAGATCACGTGGGTGCCGATTGGTTTCCATAATGGCTGGAAGACTTGCGCACTATTTCTACTTCTGATCGTCCCCCACGTGGTGAGATCACGGGGGTCCTGATTGGCTTCCATAATGGCTGGAAGCCTTGCGCACTAGTTCTACTTCTGATCGTCCCCTCCGGGGCCGGGGGGGGGTCCTGATATTGAATTTTTTCCATGTAGCGGCTGGAAGTCAACCGCACACTAATTGCAATAACTGGCTTCCCCTGCGTTTAAACACTTAGCGTCGTCATATTGCTTGCCATGATGAATGAGAAGCTTGTGCCCTATTTCTACTTCTGATCGCCCCCCCGGGGCGAGATCACGGGGGTGCCGATTGGTTTCCATGAAGTCTGGAAGTCTTGCGCAATATTTCTACTTGGGATTGTCCCCCCGGGGCGAGATCACAGGGGTGCCGATTGGTTTCCATAGTGGCTGGAAGTCTTGCGCACTATTTCTACTTCTCATCGTCCCCCCCCGGGGCAAGATCACGGGGGTGCCGGTTGGTTTCCATGATGGCTGGAAGCCGTGTGCAGTAGTTCTACTTCTCATCGTGCCCCCCGGGGCGAGATCACGGGGGTGCCGGTTGGTTTCCATGATGGCTGAAAGCCTTGCGCACTATTTCTACTTCTCATCGTGCCCCCCCCGGGGCGAGATCACGGGGGTGCTGATTGGTTTCTATGGTGGCTGGAAGCCTAACAAATGCTTACATTGCCACCATGTTTTAATTTATCACACTTCCTGACCCCGGCAGGAAGTAATAACCGCCATATTGGTACACTCTACACAATGCAGAAGGGTGCGCTGATGATCAAGACCCCTGGTGGTCAAGTACCCTGGGAGGACTCAATGTTAAAGGGGTTTTACCATGATGTTAAATCCCCAGCGCTGGCCGTTCGCAAAGAGGACCTCCTCTCCATTCCCTTCTATGGGAGCTTTCGAACCTACATGATCGCATACACTCAGCAATTTTCAGAAGCTACCATAGAAGTGAATGAAGAGGACGGCCACAAGTAAACCCTTCCC
>JAODAL010044146.1:0-33156 GCA_025379985.1 Phyllomedusa bahiana
TTACCCCCTTTGGGGCCTGGATATGCAATCCCTTGATCGCTAATATAATACACTACAATACTTTTGTCTTGTAGAATATTCTGCTAGTCAGCCTGACACTGACAGACATCGCATTAAATCTCGTCTCTGACAGGTCTTTATAGTCTAACTATGATTTCAGACCTGGGGTACTTCATTAGGCCCCTGACTCCCCTAAAAACCCACCTTTCCCTGAAATCACTTTGCGGGGGGCCCTATGATTGACAAAAGAACCCTTCCCTTTTTTGAAGGTTAAACTGCAGGCCCCAAAGTCATCTCCAATCCTGGAAGTTATGGCAAGCCACATTCTTACCACTGATCCAACAGGTACGGTGCTGGTATCCACAAAGCCATGACGTGTATATATAAATCATGGAGTGTTTATAATCCAAGCTCATGATGGATTTATGCATCATGGAGGGTTAAGGTACTAAAGAAGTTATGGCCCAACCGTGGGTCTAAAGTGCCAAGCTAACAACAACATAGATCATAGATAGTGGTGGGAGAAGAGGCTGGGGTATCCAACTTGTTTGTAAAGTTTTGTTTGTATTTTTTTTTTTTTCTGGGCAATGCATCCAGATTAAATAAAAATCTATGGTGAAATATAAAGTGTACTACTTAGAATTTTTTTTAGTTTGTGGCAATGCAGCATGCTCGAAGTATGAAATATGTATTGCCATTTTTCTCATAGGATTTTCTATATGCATGTTATAAATATAACAAAGTGAAAAAACCCACCAAAAAGCTTGTGAGAAATGCTTGAATTCATGATGTGCGTGTAAAATCCCATATACAAATATATGAAATATGTTCTAAGTTTTTAAAGTAATATATTTCTTATACACAAATAAAGAGGGAAAACAATTAATTGCATTACCTTAAACTTTCAGGAATGTGAAGCTATAAAAAAAAAACACAAAAAAAAAATTTAAAATTTAAATTTTATGGATTTTTTTAAAATAATTTTTTTTGCAATTTTTTCAAATACTGTTACGTTACTGCATACATTTCTCAACTGTCAAAAAAAAGCATGTGAAAAAAGCATGCCTTTTAAAAAAGGGCATAAAAAAAAAGCCTTTTTTCAAAAAATGCATGCCCTTTTTAAACGTCAGGTATATTTGTAATTAATGAAAATTAAACTCAGGTGAAATTTGGGTTAATTAAAAAACACATTTTTTTTTGTTTTTTTTAAGTATAAATTAGGCTACTATGGCTATGGGCTGAAATTTGTTTATACTTTATTGATGTGTATTGTATGTAAGGTGTTTGTTTTAAACATGCATTTTTACTAGCATATGTAAAACAGTCAGTGATAATGTTCCATTTGATGTTACTACTGAATACACTATAGAAGTGCAATAGCCTGAGGTATGACATATGGTCAAGGGCTGTGATGGAAAATGTATATTTAGGCGCTTGCAGGTCTCCCCGAATGAAACATCACACAAATCTGTATAGTATGAGAGGCACTGGCCGACCTGCTGACTAGCACAAATACTTGCTAGTCAGGAGGCCGTCGCTGCAATAGTGTAGCCGCCACAGACCTTGATGAATGCAGCATCACACTGTACAGATTAGTGTGATGTTTTGTTTGCGAAAGGATTGGGTGGTGCTATAGACGGCACCGCCTCATGACTAGTGCACATGTGCACTAGTCAGCAGGCCGAGTCTTTTATAGTATATGCACTAGTAAAGGGTGATGTTCCATTTAAAATGGAATGTCATCACACATAATAGTAAAAATATAAATGTAACACAATACACATCCATAAAGTATATAAACACATTTCTGCCCACAGTGAGCCTAATTTATAATGAAAAAGACTATACTTTGATAATTGTGTTTTTGATATAGTTGAAAAACTCAATGTGTGAGCCCACCCTTAAAGGAAAATGCACCTTTGATTTTTGGAAAACAGCACAAGTTAGTGACAAACATGCTGTTTCCAGCGCTGTGTCCTTTATTCTGTAAAATGCTGTAGTTGAGCATTTAATGCTCAAATCTTATTCATGAGCAGGTGTTGGGCCACCCACCAAAGGCTTGCCCCACCCACTGACAGTTATTTACATGTTTCTGCCTATTCACAGTAATAGGTTAATCAGTTGTATGGTGGGCGAGGCTAGCCTCAGGTGGGCAAGGTATGAAAAAAGCCTCTTTTCAGACTTTTTTGGCGAAAACTGCAATTTTGGGATTAAATTTTCTAAAAAATTCAGATTTACAGAATAAGGGACACAGCGCTGGAAAAGCATTTGACATAGTTGGTTTTCCTTAGAAGGGGGCATAATCTATGTGATGGGTTCTCTTTAAAGCATAGATGACAAATTATGATATAATAGCTACATGCATATCACAGTATTTCAAAACTATAAACAATGCACAAGTGGAGCAACAGTCATTAAATGGGTCGTAACATTTCTTAAATACAATTGTACAGTTTAAAAGAAACCTACATCATAGTGAGTTCTCCATTTGAAGGCATGCTCCACCTAAATTTAAATATTTTCGTATGTCTAATCAGGGAGTCTGCCACCTGTGACTCCACTGTTAACAACAGTGTCCATTTTTAATCCTTTACAAGTACAGCCTAGTTTGGTACTTAAAAAAGTATTACATCATACAAAACTTTACTCCTTTTGGATGTGTGAATCACTAAATAAATATGCTCAATTCTAGTAATGAAGCCTTTTTAGTAGTTTTCACATAATTACCCACAAATGATAGGAACAAAGGGTGACATGTATGAACGGGCTTTTCGCCTGTTTTCTGGTGTATAATGCGCCTCCCGGCCCGAAACCACCTGTCGGACGCGGGGAGGCAGTGTTAGGGCGCATTCGCCACTTTCAGCTCGCCCGATGAAGGGGCGGGCGGGGGCGCGGTGTGGGCGCGGGTAGGCGTTCCGGGGCGGGACGGGGCGCGCTCGAAAACTCCGAGGAGTCGATCGCGAGTCGGCAAAGCGAGGCGCAGTGCAGCGCTCGGAGCTCCGACAGGAGCCCTAGTTTTTTTTGGTCTAATGTTCCGGGTGGCGGCAAGTGAAGCAGGTCGGAACATGGAGGAAGAGATAGAAGATCGGACAAAAGTCCGGCGCTCCGCTCCGTCAGCAGGGTATGATTCCGAAAAATCGCCTTTATAAAGGTGGAAAACAGTGTCAGAAAGGTGCCCCTCAAAAAAAAAATAATTTAAAAAAAAAATCCTTTCCAAAAATTGGGAAACGGCGCAATTCAAGAAATCGTTTATTGGAAATTGGGGGAAATTACAGTAATTAAAATTTTCTGAAAGTTTTTATTGGTCGGAAAAACCCGGCCCAATCAAAATAGGAGCGACAAAGACCCATTATAGCCTATGGAGAATTTTAAACCCAATCAAAATTAGGCGGGACAGTTAAAAATACAGTAAAAAGGCAGAAAAGAGCTGATTGGTTAAGGGGCGGCGGGGGCTTGGCTATCCAACCAATCGAGCGGAGCTACTTCCCCTTGTGTCTATGAGGAGGGGGGCGCAATGCAATCTCGGCGCTCAGGCCGTGCGGATGGAGTTTTAAAAAAAAAATCCTTTTTTAAGTGTAAAACTTATCAGAAAAAAAGCCAAACCCTTTTTTTACAAATAAAGCATTTAAAAAAACCCCAAACAACGCGTTTGTCGCCGAAAAACCGGCGCTAAAAAAAGGGAATTGCAAATAAGTTCCCGGGGAAATCAGTAATTCAAATTGTTTAAGCTATTCTCATTGGGGGGGCAGAAGTCAGCAATCAGAATGGGGGCACAAAGCCCCATTATATCCTATGGAAGTTTGGACCAATCGAATAGGGCGACAAAGACCCATTAACCCTATGGGAAAGTTTTGACCAATAAAAAATCCAGGCGGACATTTAAAAGCTGATTTGCTGAGTGCGGGGGCTTGGCTATCCAGAAATCAGACCCGCGAGCTTATCTTGTAGAGAGGGGGCCCTGAAAATCTCGGCGCTAGCCCCGTGCGGCATGAAGTATTAATAAAAAAAATCTTTTTTGATTAAGTGTAAAAAAATTATCACATAAAGAGCTAAAACCCTTTGTACATGGGGGAATTAAAATAGAGAGGATCGCCGGGAAATACAGTAATTAAAATTGTTTAAGCTCTTCTGATTGGTGCAAACCCCACCAATCGAAAAAAGGAGCGACAGTGGCCCATTAATCATGGAGAAAAATTGCCAATCATATTCCAAGGCGGAATTTTCAAAAATACGTAAAAAGGGGAAAGAAAGAGCTGTTGGTTGACAGCGGGGGCTCGTCCAGCTTAGCCTCAAGCGCGAGTATTTTCTCATAAGGGGTTTTAGGGAAAAAAATTTCTGAGGGGCTCTGTGATTGGCTAAGTTAAAAGGGTGGTTATTTGGCCCAATGGGAGAGGAGCGACGCCCCTAGGGGGTTTTCTAATGCAATCTGAAATAAAACTTACATGGCCGAAATAAAATTTAAACAAGAAGTTGCCCCAATGTGTATATAAAATGAAAAATTTAAATAGTGGGGGTAACGAAAAAAAAATATAAATTTCAAAAAATCATGTTTTTTCTTTATTTTCGTTATCCAAGGTCAATAGTAAGGGTGCAAAAAAAATAAAGAAATTTCTATGAGAAATACTGGCTCTGATTGGGGCATAGTAAAAACCCCCGCTAGCTCAACCAATCGGGTTGTTTCTGTTTTTTACTGTATTTTGAACTGTCCCCCTTGGAATAGTTGGTCAATTTTTCCCCATGGGTTTATAATTAGTGTTGAGCGATTATTTTGGCTATGAATCGGGCGAAATCGGCACCATCGATAAGGTTTTTCGTAGTCGATAGTCGATCATCTCCGATCCTTTAAAAAGTTTTGGGGAGAGCAACAACCCTTCTACTTACACCCAAAAACAGGGCTGGAGAAGCTGGAATTAAACACCAAAACAGTCAAATGGATCCCTGCTACATCTTGGAAAAACACTTAGGCTATAAAAGCACAAAAAAAAAAGTCCCCCAAACATTCATTTCCCCTGTTTTGTACCACAGCAGCCCCTTAAACCTGCATCCCCCACAAATTAAAAAGTCCCAGAAGGCAGTATTTTTTGAACCCATTTTACTTGAACTGGACTTTGAATACCCCTTCCGGGAAAACGCAGCTGACCCAAAAAAACCCTGAGACCCAAGATTAAAAAGTCCCGGAAGAAAGTGTCTTTAAACCCACCAATTAATTGAATGGCATTAACAAACCCTGTCCTGGACCGCAGCATGACCTTAAACCTGTCTGACCACGAAAAAAAGTGCCGAAAAAGGAGTCTTTCAACCAACATTTTGTTTCACTGGACATTGACTAAACTGCCGGCCCGCAGCATGCCCCTTAAACTGTCTCCCCCACAGTTTAAAAAAGGCGGAAAAAGGGTCTTTCAACCACCAATTTTAGTTAAACTGGAATTGATATACCTGTCCGGGACCGCAGTATAACCATTAAAACCTGTCTACCCCCAGATTAAAAAGTCCCGGGAAAAAGAAGTCTTTAAACCCACCTTTTTTTTTAGTTGAACTGGACATTGATATACCTGCCTGGAGCGTATGCCATTAAACCTGTCTGACCCCAGATTAAAAAGTGCCGGAAAAAGGGTTTTTAACCCACCATTTTATTTGAACGGGACTTTGACTATACCTTCCTGTGCCAAAGATGCCCCGGGGCCGGGTTACAGTGGGCGGTGAGAGCCCGGGCTGGCACCCGTCATCTATTAACACCGGGTTTAAAAAATGCCCTGATGAGCAGAAAACGAAAACGGGCATCTGAAGCAAGTGCGGAAGGGGAAAGTTGAAAAACTCCAGCCTTCCTCTTTACACGTAAAAGACCGGGGTAGCGCTTGCCCCCCGTATGGTCGGCCCAATTGACTTACTTGGAAATACTGGTGGTTAACGCTCCTGTTAACCCAGGTGCCCCTTTTCTTGGCATTCTTTTCTCTTTTTACTCAAGGCTGAGGAAATGGGTCTCTGTACTTTGTTCTCTGCCCCGTGCTCCATACTCCATGTCCTCTGAAAAACCTACATTGGTCAAGTTTTCCTGTCCCTCCCTTGACAATTCGAGGAAATTTTTTTTTAACAGCATTTTTTCATGCAATTTTTTAGTAGTTTTATTCTAGAAAACCATTTTAAAAATAGAGGGAAATTCCCCATTCTTTGTTCTCTTTTTTTTTACTTATATTAAATGGGTTTTAAATACAGGGATTGTAGCTATTTAAAGATCTTGCAAAAAAAAGTCATTTTGCAATATGTGTCCATTAACATGTCCTACCTATCCTGTTTCTGACAGCACCATCCCCTTTGACCCATCTTGAAAATTGTGAAGAACAAAGTCGTTAAAAAACAACATTTTTTTATAATGGACCTTTTGTAAGCTGCATGACAGCAAAATCCCCCCAAAAAATTCAAAGCTGACCTTGAGCCACTTTGGACAATTGTAAGAACAAATGTCTGTTAGAAAAAAACTTTTTTTTATAATAACCTTATATAGCTGCATGCACACAAAATCCCCCCAAAAATTCAAAAACAGACCATGAGCCACTTTTGACAATTGTGAAAACAAAGTCTATTAGAAAAAAATTTTTTAGAAAGGGCCTGTGTATTGCTGAATTTCAAAGCAGCTGACCCAAAAATTATAAAAATGACTTCTCAGCCATGTTAGAAAATTTTAGGGAGAAAAGCCCCTTGAAGCCACAGTTCTGTTCCAAAGGACCCGATTATGCTTTTCTCACAGCAAACATGACCCCAAAAATTATAAAAATGAATCTCAGCCCTGTTAAAAAATTTGAGGGGGAAATGCCCCTTAAAAGCCACATTTCGTTCCAAAGGACCAAATTATTGCTGTATTCACGCAACATGACCCAAAAATTATAAAAATGATTTTCAGCCACTGTTAAAAATTGTGAGGCAACAACCCCCCAAAAACCCTTGAAATGCGAAAAAAATTTTAAAAAATGAAAGTGGTAAATGGAATTGGTTTTGTCAGAAACCTTGGTGTTTTTTTCGTCTCCTACAGCAAAACCAGCAAAATAATGTTGGGAACTGAGAATAAAAAGAGTAAGAAATATCATTTTAAAAATAAATTTTTCAAGAGGACATTTATTTTGGAGAGGGAAAGTAAGTAGACCAGCAAATAATGGTGACCTCGGAATTGGGGCCACAAAATCATCAGAGATCCAGCCTATTCATCTTGATGAAAGGGAAACGTCCCAAAATTTTCTGTGGAAAACCGGATGCGTTTGTTGTAATGACTCCTCCGGTGTGTGAAGGCCGGTCAAAATGAGCTGGTGTGGCAGGACAAACCCTTTTGGGGTGGGGGCCAGCTCGGGCCATTTCCCATTTTGGGTACCCCGAAGTTATTGGTTCCCGGAACACATCCAAAAACATCGGTTTGAGACCAGTAGTCGTCACCATGATCTTACTGGTCCTGTGTGTTTTTATGTGTGCCCTGCATTGCATGTGTTGGCCGAGGGGTAAATAAAGATTGCCCAAAGGACCCATTAGGCTTCGCCACCTTGCCTGTGCTGTTTCCGTAGGTACTTGGCACTCTACTGCCTTTAGTCGCTGGCGTTGTTCCCTCTGACATTTGAAGAAAATGAAAAGAGCAAAAAAGATGTCTCCAGATGATAAACAGCAAGGGTTTCCATTTCCTGCATTTTACTTCTATTTGGGGGGGGTGAAGGGAATTTTGTTTTGTACCGGGGGTGCAGGGGGGTCCACCCAGTAAATGTTGTTCATTTTTATGGCCTTAAGCAGGACATGTTGAGGAAATGGGAGCATCCCAAACATCTGTGAGAGATGGGGCCTTGATTTCCCCAAACCTCTGGGTCAGGGGCATACAAACTGATCTTCCTCAACTTCCTCCCCGCCCCAAATTCGCGCCAACCTCTTTTCCCAAAGGGAGGGCGCGGTAAAACGGTTCTAGGAATACCTCAACCCCCTCTCCGCGCCTCGGCACAGCTTCAACACAGCCTGACTTCGAAAATGCACCCAGGCTGTGCGCACCTGCCCTCCTGGACCCCGAACCACTGCTAAAGAAGACCGTGAAATTGTGAAACTGGGGCCTTGTGGATTTTCGGAGAGAAAGGCTCCTGCTGCATCTGTGTCCGTCTCCTCCTCCGTGCTGGGGACCTGTGTTTCAGAGTGTCCCCAAAGATCGTTCCCAAAATAAATCAAAATGCTCAGCGCAAGGGCATTTCCGCACTGACTATTTTGGTGGTTTTCAAAAATGGCAAGGATGGTGCAGAGCTCTTTCACCTGCCTCCACTCTGGGGCTCAAAAACCCAGGTCCGAAAGTGCTTGTCAGACCATGTGTACTTCGATGCGTAATGGCATTGCGGCTGCCCAATCGTGGGGCAGTGTAGGGTGGAATTCCCGCTGTGCCCCGTCAACAATGAGACGGTGACGGGGAGGGGACTGACCTGCAAAAGCAGCCAGGCGGGACGAAGCAGGGTGCGAACGGCGGAATGCAACTCAGACCTCGAAAATTTTTCGAGGCGTCCAGATCCGGGTGCTCTTTAGAAAATTTTTGGACGCCCGGGTTTATGACATGTGCTAGGGAAGGGATTGCTTCAGCCTACCGATCCTAAGGGGGGCCCGGATTTCGCCCGTTTTCGCATACCCCCTTGCCCTGGCACAAGGTTCTTTCACCACCGTGCTCGGTCTCGTTTCGGGGAGCCTCCACAGCTCCTGACTGTGTGGGGACGGTCTCCCAAACCGATTTAAATTTTAAAAGGCTTGGTTTCTCTGGGACGTGATGCCACCCGAGGGCCTTGGGGGAAAGGAAACCCTGCACCTCCCTGCGGTTTTGAAAAAGGGGTGCCCGAGTCTGAGAGCCACCCACCCCAAGACATACCCATTCACCCAGTGAGCGTCATAGGAATTTTTGCGGCCTTGGCCGTGTTATGTCCTGTGTCGGGGGTTTAGGAGGCTTTTCCGGCACCCGATGCGGACAATGTGCTTGAAAATTTTTGATGACACGTGGCTGGCCAGGGGGAGGGACGGCTTTTTGGCAAGAAATGCCCGTCGGCATCTGGATTGGGGGGGGGGGAGGCAAGGGCCATGATGGGAGAACCATCTGTGTCCAAGAAAAAAAGGCAACATTTCCAAGGCCAAAAGCCTGGCAATGCCACTTCGGCTTTTGGCTTTGGGATGGTTTTGGGTTAAAGTGTTTTTTTTGCTTTCCCCAAAACCTGGGAAAACGAAGGTGGCTCTAGATGGCCGCTGTACGGGTGCAGGTCGTCAAAAAAAGGGGGAAAGGGGAAGGCGTAGGTGGGGTTTTGGTTTGGGGCTGGTGGTATTGGGGGGAAAGGTGGAGGCTGAGCGGAGGTGATCCCTGTCATGACCCAACATGGGGAGCTGAGGAACCTTGGTGGGGCGGAGGGGGGAGGCGGAGACAGGGGGTTGACGTGGTTGAGGCCCCGGGGTCGGTCTGGCCTTTTTTGGCCTAGTTCCCTCCATTTCAACTATGCATTCGCTGCATGTGACAGAAAAGTTGGTGGTGGTGAAAACCCCTTAAGGTTTTGCCTCTATTATCGTTTACGGCAAAGGCGGGTATTACATTGCTGGGGGGAATCAGAGGGTTTCTCAAGAAGGGCCCCGGCTTTTTAGAGGTCCGGACCTTTTTGACGGGGGGATAAGCGAGGGGCGGGGTTTCGCTGACCCTGGTGGGGAACATATCAGCGGCTTCTGCGGGGCCCCCTCCCCTTTTTGTGGCGGGACCGATTGCAACCCCCTCGCTTCCTCCTCATCCCCTGATGAAGCGCTCCAAGCAAAAATTTTGCGGAAAAGACCCAAAATGGATCCGCAATGTGTCATATCAACACATCATAACACAGGTGACTTGGTCGCCACTTTCGATCCCAAAATGCGGGCTACAAGCAAGAGGGCCTGCAAGGGCGTTGGTCGACTCGCCCGGATTTTTGTCGATGACCGCGTCCTTCTCCTCCTCTAATGGCACTCAAGTAACTGGGTGTCAGAGCAGACTAAATCATCCTCTTGATCTTTAACAATGCCTTCTGACCCCAACCGCATTTGTCATCAAAGAGGTCATCAGACAATGGATTATACCACAGTGGTGTGTACACGAGATGACATTTGGCTGCTCATGTTGGAGAAAACGATGCAGATGATGCAGATGAACGACAATTGTCCGTGACTGGGAGGACGAGGAGGTTATACTGCTGGATGCAGGTTGCATTATCCACTGAAGGATAGATGGCGCGCTGTTCGATACTGAGATTCACAGGGCCCGCCCAGCGATGACAGCCTGATGGTCCTGCAACTGACGATCCGCTGGCATGCGTGTTTGTCGCCAGCACTGGTAGGAGCATCGTCTCTCGTAACCTCTAACCTCAATGTGCAAGCCCCCCTCTGTTGCACGCGTTAGACCACCTGCATTTTCGCTCCCATGTTCAGAAATATAAAAATTTGAGAAGGTATGGAATAGTTTTGGAAGTCTCTTACTAAAAGAAACGGCAAATCACAGCAATTCTCAAATCCCTCTAATCAAAACATAATTTCTGATTCAAATTTAACTGCAAGGTGTCTCTACACAATCTGGACTTTGTCAAAAGTGCAAAAAACATGTATCAGTTATGTTTTCTTATAATACACGGTAATTTTTTGCACGCTTTCACTTCACACCTGTGGTGACTAAAAAATTGCTGTTTTAAGTATTTACGTGCAAGCTGCGTCAATGAACAAAGCTGTAGTGCGCCAAAGTAAAAAAACACTATCTGTTATGTTTCGTTAAAAATACACGGAATTTTTTGCACCTTTCAATCACCCTGTGGTGACTATAAAATTGCTGTTTTCATATTTACGTGCAAATCTGCTGTCAAATAAACAAAGCTTAGTGCGCCAAAGTCAAAAAACACGTATCTGAAATGTATTCGAATATAAAATTAATTTTTTGCGACTTTTCAATTCACCTGTGGTGACTATAAAATTGCTGTTTTCAGATTACGTGCAAGCTGGTCAATGACCAAAGCTGTAGTGCGCCAAAGTCAAAAACACGTTTCTGAAATGTATCGGATAATAAAGGTTTTTTGGCACCTATCAAAGTTCACTCAGTGTAACTACACAATTGCTGGATTCACATTTAACTGCAAGGTGGCTCTATCAACAAATCTGGACTGGCAAAAGTGCAAAAAACACGTATCTGTAATGTATTCGGATAATTCAAGGTATTTTTGGCACCTATCAATTCACCTATGGTGACTACAAAATTGCTGTATTCAAATTTAACTGCAAAGTAGATCTATCAAAAAGCTGGCCTGCGCCAAAGTGAAAAAACACGTATCTTAAATGTATTCGGATAATAAAAGGTATTTTTGGCACCTATCAATTCACCTGTGGTGACTAAAAAATTGCAGTATTCACATTTAAGTGCAAGGTGCCTCAATGAACAAAGCTGTAGTGCGCCAAAGTGAAAAAACACGTATCTGAAATGTATTCGGATAATAAAAGGTATTTTTTGGCACCTATCAATTCACCTGTGGTGACTACAAAATTGCTGTATTCACATTTAAGTGCAAGGTGCCTCAATGAACAAAGCTGTAGTGCGCCAAAGTAAAAAAACACGTATCTGAAATTTATTCGGATATTACAAGGTATTTTTGGCACCTATCAACCTGTGCTGACTTGCTGGATTCTAATTTAAGTACAAGGTGGATATATCAACAAAGGTGGAATGGGCAAAATTGAAAATTAACACCTATCTGAAATGTATACTGATAATAAAAGTGGAGTTTTGCACCTAACAAAGAGACCTGCAGTTACTAGAAAAGATGTGTATCCTATAAGTTCAGGCTGCCCAATATCCAGGAAATATTTCAATAGAAAACTGTTAATAATAAAGCTATTGCAATGTCTACACTAAGTCTTGGTGAACTTTATCCAGTATTCTTTATAGAGCTTGTCTGTGTTCGCCCGTGGGGGCCCCCCCTCCACTCCTCCCCGTGACTTTACAGCGGTAGATGCTCCTTTAAAATTCTCTATCTAACTATATAAAATCTTCCAATCTCTAATCTAACTAAATTGTAAGGATCACAGCTAATAGTAGAGGTTTCTCTGTGAAGAAATATAATAATTTCGCTGAGCTGTTTGGACACAAGCAGAGCGCACGTCCTTCTGCTCTGAGACGCTAAGAGACACTGAGGCTGAACAGGAAACGCTGTTCTATGTAAAACGAGGTCATGTGATTTTTCCAGCCAATCACAACCATACACAATCCAGTCATGACGTCGCACACACATCTCACCCTGCTCTATTCTGTAATCTGATTTGCTGGCCGCCAAAATTACAGGAAGCGCCGAAAATGGCGCGATCTTAATAGATGATGCACAGATTTTAACCTAACTTATTGCATGATCTAAAAAATCTGATCACCAGAAAAACTGTGCCGATTTCAACCGTGTCGAGAATACTCGCTCAACACTATTGATGATATATTGATTTTTTGGGACGGTAGTGAAGAATTATTTAAGGATTTTGTATCTAGACTTAATAATAATGAAAATGGGATGAAATTCATCGAGAGAAAATTAATTTTTTGGATCTTCAAATTATGTTGGATGAAAACAAGCAGATTCAGACAAAGATATTTTGGAAAAATACGGCTACCAATAGTTTGTTACACTTTTCTAGTTGGCATCCACCTTCCCTAAAGAAGGGGATTCCCATAGGCCAATTTCTTAGGGCTCGTAGGAACTGCTCTACATTAGAGGCTTGCAATGAAGAATGTATTAAGTTGAATGCACATTTCCAGGCAAGAAGTTGTCCAAAAAAATGTTTGAGGAAGGTGTTTAATAGGGCTTTGACTAGTGACAGAGGACATTTATTAATTAGTAAACAAAAGAAGAAGAAAAAAACTGATTTAATTAGTTGTATAGGTACCTTTGATGATATAGCCAACGAAATGAGAGGTATACTTAGAAGACATTGGCACATTCTGAAAGCATATCCGGTACTCTCTGAGGTGATTCCAAAATATCCTAGTGTCACATATAGAAGAGGAAAAAAATCTTAGGGATGAATTTGTGCATAGTCATTTTGAGGGAGATAGCCAAAAAAAATGGTTACAGTCTCCAGTGGTAGGTTCATATCCTTGTGGCTAGAGATGGGCGAATTTCCCGAAATTCGTTTCTTTCACTTCTCCGAATTTCTCGGCAAAAAATAACTTCGTTCCGAATTACTTCGGCACGAATCATGTTAAAAAACAGCTATTTCCAGGCTGCACAGAGCCTGCAGGGTGCTGTAGAATGTTGTGCCCTGCTTAAATATGCAGAGGGAGCTTGGTTTGGTCTTCATACAATGTTGTGTTTTAGTATGACACGCACATGACTGCCGCCGCTCTTAGAATCGCTTCACTCTAAAATTCCCTGGGCACTTAAGAGGGCAAAACTGACCAAAAAACTGAAGTGGGAATGTAGCCTGATAAAGTCATGCGAGCGACAGCAGGAAAAAAACAAGCTTAGGGCTCAGGTGGCAACATCAGTGACAGAGTGTGGAGGTGACGGCGGCAGCCACAGCAGCATGAGGTCAGAGAGTGGCACAATGACATTCTGGAGGTGGCAAAAACAGGAGTAGGCCACAGAGTGAACCCACAGAGTGGTACAATGACACAGTGTGGAGGTCACGGCAGCAGCCACAGCAGCAGCATGAGGTCAGACAGTGGCACAATGACACAGTGTGTAGATCACGGCAGCAGCCACAGCAGCAGCATGAGGTCAGACAGTGGCACAATGACACAGTGTGTAGGTCACGGCAGCAGCCACAGCAGCAGCATGAGGTCAGACAGTGGCACAATGACACAGTGTGTAGGTCACGGCAGCAGCCACAACAGCAGCATGAGGTCAGACAGTGGCACAATGACAGCATGTGGAGGGCACGGCAGCAGCCACAGCAGCAGCATGAGGTCAGACAGTGGCACAATGACAGAGTGTGTAGGTCACGGCAGCAGCCACAGCAGCAGCATGAGGTCAGACAGTGGCACAATGACAGAGTGTGTAGGTCACGGCAGCAGCCACAGCAGCAGCATGAGGTCAGACAGTGGCACAATGACATTCTGGAGGTGGCAAAAACAGGAGTAGGCCACAGAGTGGGACAATGACACAGTGTGTAGGTCACGCAGCAGCCAGAGCAGCAGCATGAGGTCAGACAGTGGCACAATGACAGAGTGTGTAGGTCACGGCAGCAGCCACAGCAGCAGCATGAGGTCAGACAGTGGCACAATGAAACAGTGTGTAGGTCACGGCAGCAGCCACAACAGCAGCATGAGGTCAGACAGTGGCACAATGACATTCTGGAGGTGGTAAAAACAGGAGTAGGCCACAGAGTGAGACAATGACACAGTGTGGAGGTCACGGCAGCAGCCATAGCAGCAGCATGAGGTCAGACAGTGGCACAATGACATTCTGGAGGTGGCAAAAACAGGAGTAGGCCACAGAGTGGGACAATGACACAGTCTGGAGGTCTCGGCAGCAGCCGCAGCAGCAGCATGAGGTCAGGCAGTGGCACAATCACATTCTGGAGGTGGCAATAACAGGAGTAGGCCACAAAGTGGGACAATGACAGAATGTGTAGGTCACGGCAGCAGCCAGAGCAGCAGCATGAGGTCAGAGCGTGGCACAATGACAGAGTGTGTAGGTCACGGCAGCAGCCACAGCAGCAGCATGAGGTCAGACAGTGGCACAATGACGTTCTGGAGGTGGCAAAACAGGAATAGGCCACAGAGTGGGACAATGACACAATGTGGAGGTCACGGCAGCAGCCACAACAGCAGCATGAGGTCAGACAGTGGCACAATGACACAGTGTGTAGGTCACGGCAGCAGCCAGAGCAGCAGCATGAGGTCAGACAGTGGCACAATGACATTCTGGAGGTGGCAAAAACAGGAGTAGGCCACAGAGTGGGACAATGACACAGTGTGTAGGTCACGGCAGCAGCCAGAGCAGCAGCATGAGGTCAGACAGTGGCACAATGACAGAGTGTGTAGGTCACGACAGCAGCCACAGCAGCAGCATGAGGTCAGACAGTGGCACAATGACATTCTGGAGGTGGCAAAAACAGGAATAGGCCACAGATTTGCACAATGACAGAGAGTGGAGGTGCCGGCGGCAGGAGCAACAGCATGAGGACAGAGAGTGGCACAATGACACAGTGTGGAGGTCACGGCAGCAGCCACAGCAGCAGCATGAGGTCAGACAGTGGCACAATGACAGAGTGTGGAGGTGGGTGGCAATACCAGTCCCTGGTAAAGATGGTTGGTTGCAGATGGAGAAACTGTCAGCAGATGTGTGGCATCAGGTGGGTGGCGGCTCAGAATAGTGGCATGAGCAGTAGTTTGAACCCAGACTCATTTCTCACAGTTTTGGGTGAGGCAGTCATGGCTGAAGTAGTCTGACGCCTAAGGCATTGGTGTGTGGAAATCCTGGCCGATCCACGCCTGATTCATCTTGACAAAGGTCAGTCGTTCCACATTTCCCGTGGACAAGCGGGTTCTCCTTGGGGTAACAATGGCCCCCGCCACACTGAACACCCGCTCTGATGCCACACTACTGGCCGGGCAGGACAGCTTCTCCACTGCAAACTCGGCAAGTTGCGGCCACACATCCAGTTTGGCTGCCCAGTAGTCCAGCGGATCTTCTAACTGGGGTGGCAGAGTGCTTTCCAAGTAGGCCAACACCTGATGGCTCAGGGTCTGCTGGCGACTGCCCTCCTCACTAGGCGGGTGAAGGAAGCTGCTCATCAGTGACTCCAGACTTAGGTTGCTGCTGATGGAGCTGGTACTGCTCCGACCCCCCCCCCCCCCCACCTTCCCCCGGCAGCCGCGGCAGTAGTACGTGAGCGCTGAAGAACCCCCCGGTCAGACCTGTCAGAGGAGGGACGATGCCGCACATGGGCAGCGGCCAACTGAGTACGGAGGATTTCCCTATAGTATTTGAGTTTGTCCTCCCTCTCAATAGCTGGGAAACAGGCTCCCATTTTGGACCGGTAGCGAGGGTCCAATAGGGTGGAGAGCCAGAAGTCATCCCTCTACCGGATGCTGACTATTCGGCTGTCACTAGTCAGGCAAATCAGCATGCTGCGGGCCATCTGCACAAGTGACTCCGAGGGGCTCCCTGCCTCCATCTCCACTGTATACTGCCACGGTGCTTGCGGGTCATCTGCCTCGTCTTCCTTATCTCCATCTAGCTCCTCCAGCTGCTCCTGCTCCCCCTCTCTTGTCACCTGGGTAGAAAATCCACTCATTTCACCAGACAATGCTTCTGCTCCAATGTCCTCCTCCTCCATTTCAGTCCCCACCGACTCATGTGGCCGCGAGATGTAGTCGCCACGTCTCCAGTCCCCTGCCCCAGACAGATTATTCAGCATCTGTTCCAGGACATGAAGCAGTGGAATGACGTTATTCGTCCCGTAGTCCTGGCAACTGACAAATAACGTCGCCTCCTCGAATGGCCTCAACAAACGGCAGGTGTCACGCATGAGCTGCCACTGGCTGACATCAAAGTACACAGGGGAGTACTTCTGTCTGCCTGGATCATCAAAAAATCGTTAATGGCCTTTCTCTGTTCATACAGTCGGTCCAACATGTGCAGGCTGGAATTCCAACGGGTGGAAACATCGCATATCAGAGTGTGTTTGGGAGGCCGTTCTGCCGCTGCAACTCGAGGAGGGTGTTTCTGGCTTTGTACGAATGGATAAAGTGCATGCACAGTTTCCTGGCCATTTTCAGAATGTTCTGAAGATCGGTGGAAGACTTCAGGAACCTTTTCACAACCAGATTGAACACATGCGCCATGCAGGGTGCATGGACCATCCCTCCTCGCTGCAGCGCGGACACCATGTTCCTCCCATTGTCCGTCACCATGGTTCCGATTTGTAGTTGGCGCGGAGAAAGCCCCACATCGATTTCTTGCTGCATGACGCGGAGCAGTTCCTCCCCTGTGTAACTTCGTTCGCCGAGGCAAGCCAGGTGTAGAACTGCGTGACACCGCTGTGTCCTACACATGTGGTATGATGGAGCAGTACTTGTGGAGGCTGAGATGGTGGTGGAGGAGGAGGAGGCGGACATTGGCGCAGGTGCAGACTGCCCTCCTCAAATTGTTCATCCTCGCTATATAGTGGCGCTGAGCCCAGACCACATAGTAGATCTCTGGCTGAGGGAACAGGATGTGATAGAGGCGGGTTGAGGTGATTTGAGGGCCGCTTACCCAGTCCCGGGCCATGCCAACTATGGGTTGTGTCTGACGTTCCCACCGATTCTTAGCTGGGGTTGTCAGATGTCATCTGGGAGGAAGTGAATGACCTAGTCAACCAATCAAGAACCATTGGGTTGCTGAACAACACACGGCCGCTAGATGACAGCGGCAGTTGTGGCCTCACCGAGTGACCCCTGCTGCGTCATCCCCTTGCTGTGCTGCGACCTGGGTCTGCAATGTTTGTGCCTCTGCCACTCACAGGTGAAGAGCCTGCCACCTCTCTGTCTGACATACTGTTTGTTCTAAAATGTACAGAAACTGTTTGATGAAGATATCTGTATATGATAAATACACACCCTGTATTTAATGCCAAATGAACCCAGTTACAAGCTTGGTAACCCTTGGATATAAATTGCGCTCCACAAATGGGCAGGAAAAATTTACTTGTATGTACCGTTTAAAAACTCTGTGTATTTTACTGAATGAAAGGCTTAAATAACCTTCGGATATGAATTATGCTACAGAATTTCTTCTGTGGCTGTGAAAAACAAAGTTTCTTTTACTGAGTGCAACTTCAGAACAACGCTTAATTAACCCCTATATATTTTGGCGGTGAAAATGACGGTTTCTTGGGATCACCACAGCTGAAAAACAACGCTTAATTAACCCCTGGATGTAAATTACGCCAAAGAATTCAGCCACCACAAACTAGTAGCTTTGTAGCGTGTTACAATGCGGTGTTTTTTACGCCACACAACAAGAGATAAAATTGTAATTAACCTTTGCTTGTGAATTATGCTACAGGAAAAATGTATATATTTTGCCGTTGAAAATGACGGTTTCTTGGGATCACCACAGCTGAAAAACAACGCTTAATTAACCCCTGGATGTAAATTGCGCCAAAGAATTGAGCCACTACAAACTAGTAGCTTTGTAGCTTGTTACAATGCGGTGTTTTTTATGCCACACAACAAGAGATAAAATTGTAATTAACCTTTGCTTGTGAATTATGCTACATGAAAAATGTATATATTTTGGCGGTGAAAATTACGGTTTCTTGGGATCACCACAGCTGAAAAACAACGCTTAATTAACCCCTGGATGTAAATTGCGCCAAAGAATTGAGCCACCACAAACCAGTAGCTTTGTAGCGTGTTACAATGTGGTGTTTTTTACGCCACACAACAAGAGATAAAATTGGAATTAACTTTTGCTTGTGAATTATGCTACAGGAAAAATGTATATATTTTTGGCTTTGAAAATGACGGTTTCTTGGGATCACCACAGCTGAAAAACAACGCTTAATTAACCCCTAGATGTAAATTGAGCCAAAGAATTGAGCCACCACAAACTAGTAGCTTTGTAGCGTGTTACAATGTGGTTTTTTTACGCCACATAACAAGAGATAAAATTGTAATTAACCTTTGCTTGTGAATTATGCTACAGGAATATTTTATTTTTTGGCGGTGAAAAGACGGTCTGTTTTTGTCACCACAGCACAAAAACGACGCTTAATTAACCCCTGGATGTAAATTGCGCAAAAGAATTGAGCAGCCGGAAACTACTAGCTTTGTAGCGTGTTACAATTACGTGTTTTCTATGCTACACAACACGAGAAAAAATTTTAATTACACTTCGCTTTTGAATTATGCTACAGGAAAATTTTAATTTTTGGCGGTGAAAAAGACGGTTTCTTGGAGTCACAACAGCAGCAGAACAAAGCTTAATTAACCCCTGGATGTAAATTGCGCAAAAGAATTGAGCAGCAGGAAAATACTAGCTTTGTAGCGTGTTACAATTGCGTGTTTTCTACGCTACACAACAAGAGAAAAAATTTTAATTAACCTTTGCTTGTGAATTATGCTACAGGAAAATTTTATTTTTTGGCGGTGAAAAAGACGGTTTCTTGGAGTCACAACAGCAGCAGAACAACGCTTAATAAACCCCTGGATGTAAATTGCGCAAAAGAATTGAGCAGCCAAAAATGAAGTGGTATTTGTAATATAAAAACGCTGTTTCTTTAAATGAATACAAGAGAAACTGGCTTAGATGCCCCTTGGATATTCAATGTGCTGTGAGCAGATAGCATTAACATGTACAGTATATGCACTGGACTTCAGATCCAATACACCAAAAAATCAGAAATAGAACATTAAGAGAAGCAGTCTCTGAGACAAGCTGAGACACCCCACAAAAATCGCTGTATAAAAATCAGTTCTTCAGTAACAATCAGCCGCGGCAGCACCTTCCCTGATCAGTACAGTGAGAGCGGTATGAGCTCCCAGCGTTGCGCCCGGACTTATATAGTGCGGTGACGTCACAGAATCCCGCCGGTCTCTGATTGGCTTCATCTCTGCACATGTCATGCAGGCTATGCCCTTCTTCCTCCCAGAGTGCTTTGCCCCATGTAGCGCCATGTGCTTGTAGCCATTTTATCAATCAAAAGCACACTTCGTTCACCCGAAGTCCCCCAAACTTCGACTTCGTTCAGAACCGAAGTTTTCCTTAAATTCTAAACGAATTCCACTTCGTTAGAATCGATTCGCCCATCTCTACACACAACAAGAGATAAAATTGTAATTAACCTTTGCTTGTGAATTAGGCTACAGGAAAAATATATATATTTTGGCGGTGAAAATGATGGTTTCATGGGATCACCACAGCTGAAAAACAACGCTTAATTAACCCCTGGATGTAAAATTCGCCAAAGAATTGAGCCACCACAAACTAGTAGCTTTGTAGCTTGTTACAAAGCAGTGTTTTTTACGCCACACAACAAGAGATAAAATTGTAATTAACCTTTGCTTGTGAATTATGCTACAGGAAAAATGTATATATTTTGGCATTGAAAATGACGGTTTCTTGGGATCACAACAGCTGAAAAACAACGCTTAATTAACCCCTGGATGTAAATTGTGCCAAACAATTGAGCCACCACAAACTAGTAGCTTTGTAGCATGGTACAATGCGGTGTTTTTTTACGCCACACAATAAGAGATAAAATTGTAATTAACCTTTGCTTGTGAATTATGCTGCAGGAGAAATGTATATATTTTGGCGTTGAAAATGACGGTTTCTTGGGATCACCACAGCTGAAAAACAACGCTTAATTAACCCCTGGATGTAAATTGCGCCAAAGAATTGAGCCACCACAAACTACTAGCTTTGTAGCGTGTTACAATTGCGTATTTTTTACGCCACACAACAAGAGATAAAATTGTAATTAACCTTCGCTTGTGAATTATGCTACAGGAAAAATGTATATATTTTGGCGTTGAAAATGACGGTTTCTTGGAGTCACTACAGCTGAATAACAACGCTTAATTAACCCCTGGTTGTAAATTGCGCCAAAGAATTAAGCAGCCAAAAATGAAGTGGTATTTGTATTGTAAAAACGCTGTTTCTTTAAATGAATGCAACAGGAACTGACTTAGATCCCCCTTGGATATTCAATGTGCTGTGAGCAGATAGCATTAAAATATATATGCACTGGACTTCAGATCCAATACACCAAAAAATCAGAAATAGAACATTAAGAGAAGCAGTCTGAGACAAGCTGAGACACCCCACAAAAATCGCTGTATAAAAATCAGTTCTTCAGTAACAATCAGCCGCGGCAGCACCTTCCTTGATCAGTACAGTGAGAGCGGTATGAGCTCCCAGCGTCGCGCCCGGACTTATATAGTGCGGTGACGTCACAGAATCCCGCCGGTCTCTGATTGGCTTCATCTCTGCACATGTCATGCAGGCTATGCACTTCTTCCTCCCAGAGTGCTTTGCCCCATGTAGCACCATGTGCTCGCAGCCATTTTATCAATCAAAAGCACACTTCGTTCACCCGAAGTCTCCCAAACTTCGACTTTGTTCGGAACTGAAGTTTTCCTGAAATTCTAAACGAATTCCACTTTGTTAGAATCAATTCGCCCATCTCTACTTGTGGCAACTGGTCATTTTGTCCATTTATATGGAAAATTAAGGAATTTGTTAATCCCATTGATAAGAGGAGATTTGAGATAAGACAATTTATCAAGTGTAAAACAAGAGGGGTGATTTATGGGGCTATGTGTACCTGCCCCAAGATCTATGTCGGAAAAACCCTATAGGAGTTTCGTCATCGGATCTTGAAATATCTCAGTACTATTAAAACTAGAGGTGACACTCCCCTAGCGGGACACATTTTGGAAGTACATAATGGTAAAATAGAGGTGCTAAAATTTTGGGCCATCTGTGTGAAAAAACTAGAGGAAAGAAAGGGCGATCTGGATGTAGTTTTGTTGCAGGAAGAGGCAAGATGGATATATTGACTCAATACATTGAACCCCAATGGCCTAAAAGAAAGGCTTTTCATTTTCAGCATTTATTTAATCCTTCTGATTCCCTACATAATTTTTGAGGAAACATGATATATGGGATTAAGTACGGTCAGTGGTTTAAGCATGGTTGAATATATGACTATAGGAGCACCAGAGTTCACATATGGTTTTTTTTTTCTTTCTCTCTTCCCTTATCCCCTTCCTGCTCCCTCTGCCCCCACCCTGTCCCTCACATTTCCAGTATCTTGCAATGATGAAAAGTATTAAACACATGAGGCCACAGTTTCTATTTAACAATTTGAGATATATTTTTATTTTGCATAAAGAATTGGTTAGCAACTGAATCATACAATATATACACTTACGTTGTTATGACGAGATGCAGTTTGGGAGTAAAATACCATCTATTTATGTATACATTTATTGTATAGATTTTGTGCTAACTACAAATACAATATATGCAATACACTGTATATAATAGAGCATGAATGTACTAACATTCCTGCATATTCCCATTGTAACGTTATGAATGAGGTAACTAGTAGTGTTGAGCGATTACGTTGGCCATCGACATCGGTCGATGGTCGATAGTCGACCATCATCGACAAGATATTCGATGGTCGATGATAGATTATGTTCGATGACCATTAAAGTCTATGGGAGAGCAACAACAGCTTCATTCTTACACCCAAACAGGGCTGGAGAATCTGGAATTAACATCCACAACAGTCAAATGGATACGTGCTACATCTTAGGCAACACACTTAGGTTATAAAAGCCACAGAAAAAAAAATCACAGACCATTCACTATCCCTGTCTTGCACCACAGCATGAGCCTTAAACCTGCATGACCCACAAATTAAAAAGTGCCAGAAGGCAGTATGATAAGAACCATCATTTTACTAGAACTGGACATTGAATATCCCTGTCCTGGAACGCAGCATGAGCCCCAAACCTGCATGACTCCCAGATTTAAAAAGTGCCGGAAAAAGGAGTCTTTGAACCACCATTTTAGTTTCACTGGACATAGACTATCCCTGTCCTGGGCCACAGCATGAGCCCCAAACCTGCATGACCCCAGATTAAAAAGTGCCGGAAAAAGGAGTCTTTCAACCACCATTTTAGTTTAACTGGACATTGGCTATACCTGTCCTGGGCCACAACATGAGCCCCAAACCTGCATGACCCCAGATTAAAAAGTGCCGGAAAAAGGAGTCTTTTAACCACCATTTTAGTTTCACTGGACATAGACTATACCTGTCCTAGGGCCCCAGCATGAGCCCCAAACCTGCATGACCCCAGATTAAAAAGTGCCGGAAAAAAGGAGTCTTTGAACCACCATTTTAGTTTCACTGGACATTGACTATACCTGTCCTGGGCCACAGCATGAGCCGCAAACCTTCATGACCCCAGATTAAAAAGTGCCGGAAAAAGGAGTCTTTCAACCACCATTTTAGTTTCACTGGACATATACTGTCCCTGTCCTGGGTAGCGCTTGCCCCTCCGTATGAGTGCGGACCAATTGAGCTTCACTTGGAAATACTGGTGATTAACGCTCCTGTTCCACCCAGGTGCCCTTTTTCTTGGCATTCTTTTTCTCATTTTACTCAACGTGCTGGAGGAAATTGTCTCTGTACATTGTTCTCTGTCCGTGCTCCATACTCCATGTCCTCTGAATAACCTACATCTGGTCAAGTTTTCCTGTACCTCCCTTGTACAATTCAGAGGAATTTTTTTACCAGCTATTTTGTACATGCAAGTTTTTTAGTAGTTTAATTCTAGAAAACACATTTTTAAAATAGGATGGAATCCCACCATGTCTTTCTCTTTTTTAATTGTATTAAATGGGTTGTCTCAATACAGGGATTGATAGCTATATTAAAGATCTTGCAAAACCAGTCATTTTGCAATATGTGTCCATTAACAGTGTTCTACCTATTCCTGTTTCTGACAGCACCATCACCCTTGAGCCACTCTTGACAATTGTGAAGAACAAATGTCTGTTAGAAACAACATTTTTTTTATAATAGGACCTGTAGTATTGCTGCATTTCAAAGCAGCATGACCTAAAAAATCATAAATATGACTTCTCAGCCACTATTAAAAATTGTGAGGGAGAAATGCCACTTTAATGCCACATTTCTGTTCCAAAGGACCATAATTATAGCTGTATCTCACAGCAACATGACCTCAAAACCATTGACAATGCGAAAACTTCTAAAGATAAAGTGAGTAAATGGAATATAGTGTTGTCATGAAACCTTGCTGTCTTTTACAGTCTCCCCACAGCAAAACCAGCAAAATGAACTGTTGGGAACCGAGAATAAAAATTGCAGTAAGAAACGATCATTTTAAAAAAAAAGTTTTCAAGAGGACCATTTCTGTTTGAAGAGAAATGTGAAGTAGACCGGCAACTAATCGGTGACCTCTGCAATTTGGGCCACAACATCATCAGAGATCCATGCCTGATTCATCTTGATGAAAGTCAAACGATCCACATTATCTGTGGAAAGCTGGATGCGTTTGTCTGTAATGACTCCTCCAGCTGTGCTGAAGGTCCGCTCAGATATGACGCTGGCTGCTGCGCAGGACAACACCTCTATGGCGTGGCGAGCGAGCTCGGGCCATTCGTCCATTTTGGATACCCAGAAGTCTATTGGGTCCGGAACACATACAAAAACATCGGTGTTGAGACGCAGATAGTCGTGCACCATGATCTTAAGCTGGTCTCTGTGTGTTGGATGTGTGCCCAGCATTTCATTCGTTGGTTAGGTGGTAAAAAAAGATTGCCAGAGGTCACCCATTAGGCTTCTGCCACCTTGCCTGCTGCTGCTGCTGCCGCTACGGCTGCTTGGCACTCTACTGCTGTCACGTCGCTGACGTTGTTCCACCATGACATTTGAGGAATGTGAAGCAGACATAACAGATGTCTCCAGTTGATCAATCAGCAAGGTCTCCATTTCCTGCATTTTACTCTCTATTTGGGTGGGTGGAAGGAAAGTGCTGAGTTTTGCTTTGTACCGGGGATCCAGGAGGGTGGCCACCAAGTAACTGATGTTCATTTTGATGGCCTTAATGCGGGGATCATGTTGGAGGAAATGGAGCATCCAAGCACTCATGTGAGAGATGGAGCCTTGATTTCCCAAGCCTCTGGGTCGAGGGGCACTAGCAAACTGATCTTCCTCATCTTCCTCCTCCGCCTCAAATTCGCGCCAATCTCATGCAATGTCGGTAACGTCAGTGTCTAGGAATACCTCCTCCTCCTCCTCCTCCTCCTCCTAGTCCTCCGCGGCCTCCGACACAGCTTCAACACAGCCCTGACTTGCCTGAGATGATGCACCCTGAGAGCTGATGCGCTGCCTTGCACTAGCCCTGGACCCCAAACCACTGTCTCCAAGACAGATTAATTTCAACACGGCCTGGTTTCTCTGGGCACGTGATGCCACCAGAGGACCTTGGGGGAAAGAACCCTGCACCATCCCTGCGGTTTTGAAGAGCGTGCGCCGAGCCTGAGAGCCACCGTCACTCCCAGAGAAATCCACCCAGCTCACCCAGTGAGCTGTCACAGAGATATAGTGGCCTTGGCCGTGCTTACTAGTCCATGTGTCGGTGGTCAGATGGACTTTTCCGAACACAGATGCAGACAACGCGCTTGAAATTTTAGATGACACGTGGCTGGCCAGGGCAGGGACGGCTTTTCTGGCAAAGAAATGCCTGCTCGGCATCTGGTATTGGGGGAAAGCAAGGGCCATGACGTGGCGAAACCCATCTGTGTCCACCAGACGGAAAGGCAACATTTCCAAGGCCAAAAGCCTGGCAATGCCGACATTCAGGCTTTTGCTTTGGGATGGTTTGGTTAAAGTGTTTCTTCTGCTCCCAAACCTGGAAGACAGAAGGCTGGCTGCTAGACTGGCCGCTGTACGGCGTGCAGGTCGTCAAACTGGTGGAAGGAGAAGGGGTAGGATGGGTCTCTGGTGGTGCTGGTGGTACTTGGGCGACGGTGGAGGCTGAAGTGGAGGCTGATCCCTGATCATGACTCTGAGAGACATGGGCAGCTGAGGAATGCTTGGGGGTGGCGGAGGAGGAGGAGGCGGAGACAGAGGGTGTGACAGTGGTTGGAGGCCCGGCGTCAGTCTGGCCTTTTTTGGCCAAGTGTTGCCTCCATTTCAACTCATGCATTCACTGCATGTGACTAGACATGTTGTTGGTGGTTAACCACCTAAGGTTCTTGCCTCTACTTATGCGTTTACGGCAAAGGCGGCATATGACATCGCTGGGTGAATCAGATGCTTGCTCAAAGAAGGCCCAGGCTTGAGAGGTCCTGGACCTTTTTGACGGCGATAAGCGAGGAGCGGGGTTTGCGCTGACCGTGGCTGGCGGAATCATATCAGCGGACTTCTGCGACCGCCCTCTCCCTTTTTGAGGCGGAACCCGTACTGACACTACCCCATCGTCTTCCTCTCGTCCATGTATGAAACGACTCGCAAGCAAATTCTGCTGCACAGACCACGTTGGATCCGCAAGGTCGTCATCATCATCATCAACACAGGTGACTTCGTCGTCCTGACATTCTGCATCCAGGAGCTGCGGGCTACAAGGAAGAGGGACTGCAAGGCGTTGCCGACCGCCCCGGTTTTTTGACGATTGACCGGCTTCCTTCTCCTCCTCTGATGGCAATCAGTAACTGGGCGTCAGAGCAGAGAAAATCATCCTCTTTGGCCTCTTGATCTTTTGACATGCCTTCTGACCCCAACTGCATTTTTTTCATCAAAGAGGTCTTCAGAAAATGGATTATCCACAGTGGTGGGTACTCGAGTTGACATTTGGGCTGCTTCATGTTGGACGGATGCTGATGATGCTGATGACTACATTTGTGGCCGTGACTGGGAGGACGAGGAGGTAAGATTGCTGGATGCAGTTTGCAATAACCACTGAAGGACAGATTGGCGACGCTGTTCGTTACTGAGATTCACAGGGCCCTGACCCAGCGATGACAGGCCTGACGGTCCTGCAACTGACGATCCGCTGGCATGCGTTTTGTCGCCAGCACTGGAAGGAGCACCTTCTCTTGTACCTCTACCTCCATGTCCCACCCCCCTTTTTGCTCGCTTACCACCTGAATTTCGCTCCATGTTCAGAAATATAAAAATTTGAGAAGGTATGGAAGAGTTTTGGAAAAGTCTCTTATTAAAAGACGGCAAATCACAGCTATTCTCAAATCCCTCAAATCAAAACAAAATTGCTGTATTCACATTTAACTGCAAAGTAGACCTATCAACAGAGCTGGCCTGCGCCAAAGTGAAAAAACACATATCTGAAATGTATTCGGATAATAAAGGTATTTTTGGCACCTTTCAATTCCCCTTTGGTGACTACAACATTGCTGTATTCACATTTAAGTGCAAGGTGCCTCAATGAACAAAGCTGTAGTGCGCCAAAGTGAAAAAAACACGTATCTGAAATGTATTCAGATAATAAAAGGTATTTTTGGCACCTTTCAATTCACATGTGGTGACTACAAAATTGCTGTATTCACATTTAAGTGCAAGGTGCCTCAATGAAAAAAGCTGTAGTGCGCCAAAGTGAAAAAACACGTATCTGTAATGTATTCGGATAATAAAAGGTATTTTTTGGCACCTATCAATTCACCTGTGGTGACTACAAAATTGCTGTATTCACATTTAAGTGCAAGGTGCCTCAATGAACAAAGCTGTAGTGTGCCAAAGTGAAAAAACACGTATCTGTAATGTATTCGGATAATAAAAGGTATTTTTTGGCACCTATCAATTCACCTGTGGTGACTACAAAATTGCTTTATTCACATTTAACTGCAAAGTAGATCTATCAACAAAGCTGGCCTGCGCCAAAGTGAAAAAACACGTATCTGAAATGTATTCGGATAATAAAAGGTATTTTTTGGCACCTATCAATTCACCTGTGGTGACTACAAAATTTCTGTATTCACATTTAACTGCAAAGTAGATCTATCAACAAAGCTGGCCTGCGCCAAAGTGAAAAAACACGTATCTGAAATGTATTCGGATAATAAAGGTATTTTTGGCACCTATCAATTCACCTGTGGTGACTACAAAATTGCTGTATTCACATTTAAGTGCAAGGTGCCTCAATGAACAAAGCTGTACTGCGCCAAAGTGAAAAAACACGTATCTGAAATGTATTCGGATAATAAAAGGTATTTTTGGCACCTATCAACCTGTGCTGACTACAAAATTGCTGGACTCTAATTTAACTGCAAGGTGGCTATATCAACAAAGCTGGAATGGGCAAAATTGAAAAAGAACACCTATCTGAAATGTATACTGATAATAAAAGTGGAGTTTTGCACCTAACAAAGAGACCTGCAGTTACTAGAAAAGATGTGTATCCTAATATAAGTTCAGGCTGCCCATATCCAGGAAATATTTCAATAGAAAACTGTTAATAATAAAGCTATTGCAGTGCAATGTCTACACTAAGTCTTGGTGAACTTTATCCAGTATTCTTTATAGAGCTTGTCTGTGTTCGCCCGCGGCCCCCCCTCTCCTCCCGCTCCCCTCCGTGACTTTACAGCGGTAGATGCTCCTTTAAAATTCTCTACCTAACTACATAAAATCTTCCAATCTCTGATCTAACTAAGTTTTAAGGATCACAGCTAACAGTAGAGCTTTCTCTGTGAAGAAATAGAATAATTTCGCTGAGCTGTTTGGACACAGGCAGAGCGCACGTCCTACTGCTATGAGACGCTGAGAGACACTGATCATGAACAGGAAGGGCTGTTCTATGTAAAACGAGGTCATGTGATTTTTCCAGCCAATCGCAACCATACACATCCCAGTCATGACGTCGCACACACATCTCACCCTGCTCTATTCTGTAAGCTGATTTCCTGGCCGCCAAAATGACAGGAAGCGCCGAAAATGGCGCGATATTAATAGATGATGCACAGATTTTAACCTAAATTATCGCATGATCTAAACATTTCGATCAACATAAAAACTGTGCCGATTTTAACTTTGTTGATAATAATCGCTCAACACTAGTAACTAGCTGAGACCTGTTAGAAAGAATATTTAGTGGGGAAGGTGGGAGGTGAAGTTTCGGGTGGGGGGCGAGCTCACCATAAGGCCTGAAGCTTTAGTAAAATGAATATGTATATTAAATACAGAGGAGAAGAGGTTTATGGGAAGAGAAAATGATAGCAGTGTACAGTATAATGGAGTACGTATTCCCAATGAATATGCATATTAGACATAGAGGAGAAAAGGTTTATGGGAAGTGATAACGTTAGTAGTGTGCTGTAAAATGTAATACCTATTCTGCTTAGTCCATTCTAGGTGAGCCGCGCAGACGCAGTAATATGAATGAAGTTGGAAGGAAGTCCATCATAGTTAGGGCAGAAATGTCAATTGGTACAGTACGCGGGCGCGGGCGGCATGGTAAGATAGGGTGCAAGCCCGCTATGGAGATGGTGAATTTGCCTGAGGAATTCTGTTTATAAGAACGCGGCAGTAGTAGCAGCACATAGTTTCAGTATGTATGCAGGAGAGTAAAAGGGGGAATGGGTATTGTTGTATCTCTGGTGGCCAATTGGTGAGCACCTGAATAGGTTGTGTACCTAACATGATATAAAAGGAAATGAGCTAGACCACATGGGACCGGACCTCTATCCCCTGATGAAGCCAGTTAGCTGGTGAAACATGTGGGAGAGGTCAGGCATGACATTTTAATTTGTGATTTCTCACCTCTTTCTACAAGTGTCACCCGGTGCAGAGGGTCTCACTAGGAAACCTTATATGTTATATGTCCATCGGATTAGGGATGACTGCCCAAGTGGGATGTTTTGGATCCCTTATTGGAGTTAGTAAATCACTGTATGTATAAGGTTCCCTTGTTAATAGGTGGTGTCCGACCAGACTTGATAATAGAAAAGGAGTTATTCCTTCACAATTAGAAAGGGATAAATTGAGAGGTTAGTAATCAGGTTTTTAAATAGTGTGTATAGAGGTTAACCCCTTAAGGACCCGGCGTTTTTTTTTTGGTGACACGTTCGTTTTTCCCTCCTCGCCTTCTGAAATCCATAACTTCTTTATTTTTCCACCTACATAGACACATGAGGGCTTTTGTTTTGCGGGACAAGATGTACTTTCTAATGGTGTTATTCACTATACTATAGAATATACTGGGAAACCGCAAAAAAAATTCCAAGTGGGACAAATTGTGAAACAAAATGTATTTTCGCCATGTTTGCGGGGGTTTTGCTTTTACAGCATTCAATCTCTGGTAAATATAATGTGTTATCTGTATTCTACAGGTTGTAATGCATCCGGCAATACCAAACATGTAGGGTTTCCGTTATGTTTTGGTACCGTAAAAAAATTCCAAACATTTTCTATTTTTTAAATTTGCGCCACGGCGCCATTTTGTGCGACCAATAACTTTTTTGTACTAACACCTACGGACGCATTTTTTGCGGGCTGAAGTGTACTTTTTATCGCTAGCAGTTTGGAATGCATGCGACTTTTTTGATCATTTTTATTCCATTTTTTAAATGACGTAAAATGACCAAAAAACGCAATTTTGGCGTTTGGATTTTTTTTTCTTCTACGGTGTTCAGCGTATGGGATAAATTATGTTATATTTTTATAGATCGGACTTTTTCAGATGCGGCGATACCAAATATGTATAACTTTTTTATTATTTTAATGATTTTATTTGTGAAATGGGGAAAGGGGGGCGATTTGAACTTTTAATACTTTTTTTTTTTTTGTACTTTAATACTTTATTTTTTTTTTTTTACTGTAACATTGAGGCCACCTGTGGTACTTGACCACTAGGTGGCGCGATTGTTAAACAACCTAATGCATTGCATAGGCAATGCATTAGGGTGTACAAAGATGGCGGTTTCCCCACTTCCTGTCTGCGGCGGAAGTGGGGCAAACCGGCCAGGGTAAGTGACGGGAGCCTTCACAAGGCTCCCCACCACAATGCCCGGTGATCGGATCGGCGCAGCATAGCTGCGCTTATGCCGATCACCGCACCGATCGTGCGCGGCACCGATCGGCGTTAATTCAGACGCCGCGGCCATCTTGCCGCAGCGCCTTATGGGTAAAACAGCGCCAGCGGGTGGAGCCAACCGCCGGCGCTGTTACTGCCGGGTGTTAGCGGTGATTTGCCGCTAACACCCGCCGGCTGTGCGGGGGGGTCGCGGAGCGATCCCCCTGCAAAGCCCCTTAGCGGCCCTGGGACGTACTCATACGCCCAAGGTCGTTAAGGGGTTAAGTGTTATACATAATTAAAGTTACGTTTTAATGCTTTATAGATTGAGAACTGATAGAGTTTAAGTTTGCCTTTGGCAAAATAGTAAGTATAGTGCTTTTTCAATGTAGTGACATTTTGTACAGTAGAAATATTTTTTCCTTAAAGTTTAAAGAACTCAAACTATAATGTATATTTAATAATATGCAACATGGTCATGACTGGTGTTGTGATTTGAGTAAAAGTCACCTCTATTTAGGTCTGACAGAGCTAAATTTTGGTAGAAGCTGTCAAAAACCTGACCCTTATCCTAACTTCAACCCTAATCCTAATGATGCGCCAAATGTTGCAAATATGTACTCCAGATTTGCCCCAAGTGTCTGGTAGTGTTTATAAGCAATTTGAAGACATTTTTACACATAAGCTTTATTGGAATTGATGTACAGGATGCCCCGAACCCAAATATTGTGAACGCTTCAGCCCAACTTCTTTTGAAGTAAACAAAGAGATCTTCAAACAGCACCAGTGTTGACCATTCATGTATATCAAAAGGGATTGTGCTATGATTTAGAAAGATCAGTGGCACATGCCCCAAGACAAATGTTTTTTTCCAATCCCAGCTCCAAAAATATTTTGAAAACAGAATAGCTATAAAACATCTTTTACAGTCATCATGGAGGCCTGGATCAAATTGAGAAGCAAAAGGACCGTAAATAGCCCTAATCAGAGGAGACATCACCTATGAGTCACAGAACTTCCCTATTATGCCTTAAATTGTATAAAATCTACAATGTGATTATACCCAACAGAACAATAATGTAGTATTGGTGGGTGATTACTGTATAGATACTGTATAGGGATGTTATTGGTTATACTAGTTGTTCTACATATAGTCATGGCATGGCAGTATTATTTGGCATTCCTATAGTGTTAGTATTTTTTGTAAGTGAAGTACTATATAAATGTATTTGAATAAATTTTATGTGCTTAAATTTTGCCCCTACAGTTGTGCTCAAAGTTTACATACCCCGACAGAAGTTTTTTCTTTTTTAGTCTTTTTTCAAGGAATAGAATAATAACACAAAAATACAAAAAATTTTTTTTTCCTCATGGTTAGTGGTTGGGTAAAAAGCCATTTTATTGCAAATTTACTGTATTTTTCTTTTAAAAAAAAATTTTCATAATGTAACCCCAAAAACCCAAAAATGCCCCTGTTTAAAAATTTTACATACCGGGTGATTTTGGCCTGATAAATGCACAGAAGTTGACACAAATGGGTTTGAATTTGGTTACAAATTTGTAACACCCTCCCCTGTAAACCTGTTTGTTTGAAATCAGTATGTGTGTAAAAAGCTGAGTGATTTTCGGGGATCCAGACGCTCTTGAACTTTCATCCACCCACTGACATTTTGGATTTGAGTTATGGGGAAAGTAAAAAATTTGTCCAATGGACAATGGAAAGTGGTGGGGGAACTGTTATAAAACGGGAAAAAGGGTAAAAAAAAGATATCAAAAGAATTGATAATGTCACTCAGCAGTGTTCAAACTGATTAACAAATGGAAGATCAGGGGCTCGTAAAAACCAAACCATGGTCAGGTAGACCAACAAAAGTTTCGGCCACAACTTCCAGCAAAATTGTTCGGGATGCAAAGAAAAATGTAGCGGTTGCCCCCGCGTCTCGGCCCGCGGGGCGGGCCCCGTGGCCGCCCCCCCCCCCCCCCCCCGGGGGCCCGCCCGGGATCGGGTGCCGCCGCTGGCAGCAGGGTGAGCCGGGGGTCCGCTCTGCCGAGGACTCACCTGGCCCCATTCCGTCCGTCCCCTTCCTCGCCAGCCAAAAAGGGGCGCGTGCTCGCCCCCCGCGCGCGGTGTTCTCTAAATTTAAAGGGCCACTCCCCGGCAAATTTGGGTTTTGCCCGGGCGCTTCCCCTACTTAAGGGGTTTCCCCACAATCATTCCTTGTGGATCTATGTTGCCTCGTGCCTTAGAAAAAAGCGTGCCTTAGTGTACTAGACCCTTTGCTACGTTTTCGACTCCCCAACCTCTGCCACCCCGCCTTGACCTTCTGCTGCCCACGATACAATTCCTGGATCACGTTCGGGGAACAAGCTGCCCTCGGCCGCCGTCGCAAGCAAGTCACGTAGGGGTTGGCCTGGTAGCCTCACGCCGCAGGGTTTCGCTTTGCGGGGGATCTGGTGATCATCGGGGGCTACTTAGACTCCGTCCCTGGCGGGTTTTAAATTCATCGTTCGGTGTTCCAGAGGATCACTACCCCAAACCGTTACAAAAAACCCAAAATGATGGCTGAAATTCGGACTCTCTGAAAAAATAGTGTGTGGCTGTTTCAAATGCACAATAAGGGGGCACTTGAAGG
>JAODAL010044147.1:0-33156 GCA_025379985.1 Phyllomedusa bahiana
CGGTCACAGCAAAACAGTTGCATTTTAAAGAAAGGCCAGATCCTAAAATAAAGAAATTAGCTTACATCACCACCACTTTTTTAGGTAACCTGTCCAACTGCTCCTTAACAATTAATTTCTAAGCCAATCACATGGCGGCAAACTAGTGCATTTGGGCATTGACTGGTCAAGACAATCTCCTGCTTTCAAACCGGGGCATCAATGGGGAAGAAAGGTGATTTGAGGCCTTTAAAACGTGGGATGGTTTTGGGCCAAAGGGTGGTCTAGTATTTCAGAAATGTTTGATCTCCGGGGATTTTCACGCACAACCATCTCGGGGGTTTTTACGGGAGAAATGGCCCGGGAAAAAGAAAAAACACCCAGTGACCCAGTCCTGTGGGGGGAAAATGCCCTTGTTGAGCCGGGCAAAGGAGAAGGGCAACGGTTCGAGCTGATAGAAAGGCAACAGTGACTCAAATACCCAAACCCTTACAACCAAGGTAGGCAGAAGAGCATCCTGAAAAGCACAGTAGGGCGAATTTTGAGGCGATACTACAGCCAAAAACACGGTGCCACCCCTTTTCCCCAAAAAAGGGAAACGGGGCCCCAATTTCCCAAGCCATCAAAAATTGGACAGTAGAAGAGGGGAAAAATGTTGCCTGGTCTGATGAGTCTCGATTTCTCGCGACTTGGGAAGGTGGGCAAATTTGGCGTCAACAACTGAAAGCATGGATCCATCCTCCCTTGTATCAACGGTTCAGGTGGTGGTGGTGGTGTCATGGTGTGGGGAAATTTTCTTGGGACCTTTTGGGCCCCCTTGGGACCAATTGAGCATCGTTGCAACACCTTGTGGAAACTATCCACGAAGAATTGAGGCAGTTCGAAGGCAAAAGGGGGGTCCAACCCGTTACTAGATGGGGTCCTAAAAAAGTGGGGCCGGTGGTTATGAGCCCTTTTAAAAGTCTGGATCCCCGTCTGACAACTCTGGGGTAAGAAATGAAATCTTCCTTTGAGCGATTGGTTTTATGCCTTAGGGTGTCAAAACTTAATCATAGGGAAAAACTAAGCTTTAAATTTTTTTTCCTCCTTCACCCACTTTTCCCCCCCCTTAGTTGATGGGGCATATGTCTTTTTTTAAAAAATACAGAACTATGTAACTCACATTTTTTAATTTTTTAAATAATAAATACCTATGTCTGCCCTTTTTGAAAGGGGTTGAATTACGTTTACGATTTAACGGGAAAGTTTTAAAAACGGTCGTTTTTTTCGGTTTTTTTCCGACCCCTCCGATTTTTTTGGTAAAATCGGGGAAAAAAACGTTATCGAGATTTCAATAACTTCCCGCACCTTTGCACTTTAACTTTCCTGTACTTTTTTGGGGATCCAATCAGTGCAAGAAAGGGGGGGGGCAAAAACGTCACCATGAGGGGGTAGGGGTCCCATTGGCTGCTAAATCACATGACCCCATTATGTTATGTCACTGTATTTCCCCGTTGAACAAAAAAAATCGGTTTTTTAAAACGATTTTCTAGTTGCAAAGTATAGGGGCTTTAAAAAACAGTTGATTTGCTTCTTGCTGTCAGGGTTTTCCATAAGACCCCCTTTCACAATATTCCATAAAAAGAATTTGTTTTAATCCTATTTGCCAGTTGCAAAAAAGAATTTAAGAAACGTTTTTTTTTCTTCAGGGTTCTTCAATAAACCCATTTCACAGATATTCCATAGAAAAAAAAATTTGTTTATAATCCTATTTGCCATTCAAAGTTGCATTTAAGAACACTGTTGATTTGCTGTCTTTGTACAGTTCTTCAATAAGAGACTGTGAACAAATTTTGATCTTTTTACTATTTATATTTTTGAACATGGAGCGAACTAAAGGTGTAAAGCGAGCAAGGAGGGGCATAGGATGTGGAGATAGAGATACGAGATTTGGCGCTCATTTCAGTGCTCTGGACAACACACAAGCCTGCATATTGTCGGTTGCAGGACCATCAGGCCTGTCATCGCTTGGTTGGCTCACTGTGCGTCTGATTACTGAAGAGTGTCACCAATCTGTTCTTCAGTGGTTAACACAACCTGCATCGAGCAGTCTTACCACTTTGTCCTCTCAGTCACGGTCACAAATGTCATCATCATCATCATCAGTCCAATCTGAAGCACAAATGTCACCCAATACACAGAACGATCCAGATAATTCCTATTCTGAAGAGCTCTTTGATGACACAATGCGGTTGGGGTCAGAAGGCATTTCAAAAGATCAAGAGGCCAAAGAGGATGATTTTGTCTGCTCTTATGCCCAATCGCTGATGCCCTCAGAGGAGGAGAAGGAAACTTGTTCGCCGGCCAAAATACAGAGCGATCAGCACTGCCTCACAGTGTCTGTGTCTTCTAGCCCAGAGCTTGAGGATGTAGCCTGTCAGGAAGAGGAAGTCACCTATGATGATGATGATGATGATAACATTGCAGATCCAATGTGGTCTTTTCAGCAGCAGTTTGCGAGCGCCTCATCAGTGGAGGAGGAGTATGATGGGGTAGTGTCAGTGCAGGTCGGGCCTCAGAAAGGGAAAGGTCGCACAAGTCTGCTGACATTAATCCACCAGCCATGGACAGTGGTGGAAGTGGGAACACCGCTAATTGGCTTTCACCGTCGAAGAGCTATAGGACCTATATTGACTGGGCCTTTTTCGATCATGCCCGAGATTCGTCGACCGACGTCATATGCTGGATTTGCTTTCCACGCGTCAGTAGAGGAAAGAAAATAAAAAGTTTAAGCACCACAAACATGAACAGGCACATGCATGTAAAGCATGAACTGCTGTGGAAGAATCACTTGGAGAAAAAAGGCCACACAAGTCCTGAGCTTCCAACCACCGTGACATCTTCTGCCTCCTCCTTCTCCGCCACTTCCAAGACCAAGTGGTCCTCTGCTGTTGATGTGCTGGAGCAGCATGAGCAAGCACCATCCCCAGTCCCAGACCCTGGCGGCGAATTCCCATCACCAGAGACAAAGCCTTCCCCCTCTCCTTCCACCAGTTTGACCTGCGTGCCCTACAGTGGCCAGTCTGGCAGCCAGCCTTCTGTGTACCAGGTGTGGGAGCAGAAGAAATGTTTTCACTCCAACCATCCCAAAGCCAAAAGCCTGAATGTCGGCATTGCCAGGCTTTTGGCCTTGGAAATGTTGCTGTTCCGACTGGTGCACACAATGGGTTCCACCATGTCATGTTCCTGGCATGCCCTCAATATAATCTGTGTCCACCAAAGTCCATATAACTACAGACACATGGACCAGTAAGCACGGGCAAGGGCGTTACATCTCACTGCTTACTGGGTGAGTTGGGTGACTGACAGTGCCTCTGGTGATGATGGGGCTCAGGCTCGACGGACACTCTTCCACCACACTACTGTTATATTGATTTTAATTAAAAAAAACTCCTTTCTTACGGAAGTGTCTCAGTAAGGCAGACCCCTTACTTCATCCTTAAATTACTCCTAGTTGGTTAGTGCTTTAAATATAGAAGAATAGATCGGTAAATATTTTTTCCTTGGTTTAACTCCTTCAATGATAACCCAGATCTGAGGGATCTTTTGTATTAAACTCAGTCTTACCTTTTTTATAATATGCATTCTGTATTCATATTTTATTCTAATTGATAGACCTTAAGGGGGTAGTTTCACTATAGACATTGGGATATTCCATCAATGTCGGATAGGTGTGGGTCCCATAACTCGTGTGGGTCCCATAAGTCGACAATGAACTCCTCTCTAGTTGTACTGAGAGCTCCCAAGGTGACCAGAAAGTCATGTGTAAAAGGGTACCAATGAAAACAGCAACCCATCCTGCAAAAAACAAGCCCCTCCACAGCTTCATATATAGAAAAATAAAATAAAGTGTTTTGTTGTGTTAAAGCATTAAAACATGGGAAAAAAAACCTATACAAGTTTGGCATCACTGTAATTATATCGACCTGCTGAGTAATGTAAACTTCATTTATACTGCTTGGTGTCTGTTGTAAAAAAATTAAAATAAAAAACCATACTAGGATTGCTGTATTTTGATCATCCTGCCTCTCAAAATCTGTAATTACAAGCAATCAATGTGTCAAAACCCTAAAATGACACCAGTGAAAACAACAACTTATCCCGCATTTAAAACAAGCCCTTAATTAATTAATATGCATAAAAATCAAACAAGTTATGGCTGTCTTCTCATGTATGAAAACTGTCTAGGTCTAAAATTTACTTTGTTGTCCATAGCAACCAATCGGAGTGCCCCTTTCATTTCATATAGTGCTCTGGAGAAATGAGAGCGGCACTCTGATTGTTTGCTATGGACAACAAAGTAAATTTTAGACCTAGACAGTTTTCATACATGTGGCCCATAATGTTTTGCAAAAGAATTTCTATTGTTTAAAATGAAAACAAAAAGCTACATAAAAATGATCTTGCTGTATTTGTGCGAAACCATTTAGCAAAATTATAATGAAATTTATACTGTCCCTGCCTACATGGCGTGCTGCACTAAATGGCAGATCCCAACTGGACAACAAACCCTATGCTACTATGTGCAGGGCCGTCAGGGGAATGCAGAGTCACACAGTCCAGGTCAATAAAGGTACATGTCAAAGCCATGAATCAGAAACCAGGAGAATAACGGGAGGCAAGCCAAGGGTCAAAACACAGAAGGTAATGCAGTACAAAGTCAGAGGACAGAAACGAAGTCGAAGAGCAAGCCAAAGTCTGTAAATCAGGAGTAAACAAGTAAATACGGAAATCAGGAGAAACAAATAGGACAACCTTTCTCAGGCAAATACTGACAGGAATGAGCGAGTTCAAATGAGGCGCCCAGGCCCCGCCCCAGCAGTCAATTGGTATGGCCTCCAGACCCTCCTATTGGCCAGTTCGACACACCCTCTGACCTGATTAGAAGCCGAGCTATCACTCCTAGGCTCATCAGGCCGGCCTCTCCCTGGCTGTGTCGACTGACCAGAGGGATTAACCCCCGCAGCGCCTTGTTGCTTCACGGCAGAAACGTGTGCTGTGACAAATGCGCCTCATTTTGTCTAACCACATTCATATATGTTCTAATAATACGAGTGTGTGGTGCAACACACCGCCAGAACGCCCCCAAAACGCCCCCTCATGTTAGGCGCATTAGAAAGTGTCAAGTCTTATAAACAATGCACCTAACACATTCATTAGGCGCATTAGACATCGTAGACTGCTCAGTTAGGCGCATTTTACACCAGAAAAGGGTGAAAAACCCAGTCATACATGTCTCCCCAAATGTCAAAAGAAAACATCCACTGAATCACATAGATAGGTAGAAACTCTAAAAAGTTATTTCCACATAAATTATCAAGTCAGATTTGAAAATGGGGCTCTATCATAGAGCTCAGAGTGGATGCAGTGGTAAGGGATTAAAAGTCTATGGAGTGCATTACAATTCACCAGTATTTCTCTGTATACTGATATGACAATTCTCATGGTTATTTTATAAATAGAAATAAAAGAACCTAGAAGCACATTTACAAACTATGACATTGCATGACTCACATAAACATTGTAATTAACTTGAGTTAGAAAATATCGCATTTTGATAAATAAAATATGTTAAGAAACTTCAATAGACTTTCAAAGATAAAGAAATGTGTAAATACATAACTTCACTCAAGCTGTTCAATTCTTTCTATACTTAATGCATTTCTATCAGCAAGATCATTAGTGAGTTTTTCTTTACAAATGCAAATTAGGTTTAAATAGTTTGAAATAATGGTCCAATTGGTGCTTGACCTTTCCAAGAAGCTACTAAGAGCTTCTTTCAGATATCTATCCATCTACAGATACTATGAAAGTCATTTCTAAACAGCTTTCCTTCTTTTCATTTAAAATTCATTTGTCTCTTTAGTCACATCCTGTAAACTTTCCTGGAATAAAAGGCTGCAAATGTCATTTATAATTAATTGTGAAATGTCTGTGAATGTGTTTGATTATTATATATATTGTAATTAAAAATATTTGATTAGAATACTAAGTTTACTTCATTACCATTACCTGGATATTTGTTTGGTCATAATTGTACAAATACAAGAGAACTAAATATAAATAATTTATTGCATTTCTTTGTCCTCCTTGGCTGTAACTGAAAGTTATATACTGTATAAGATTTAAAAATTAAAATGAAAAAAACCTTACTAATAACTTACTGTAAATGAGCTCGCATGACATGTCTCTTTTTTTGTACATACCTGTATTTCGTTATAAAATACAATATTAGAGACCCTCTTCTTGAAATGGATTTTCTGGTTTATTATTTTACATTTGCTTATAGTCTACCTCTGCCCTTCTAAACTAAAAAAAAATCTTTCCTATCACTTCAAATCAAGCACTGCCGGCTGTACTTCCCACAAGTCTCTGTTTACTTTCTGTCTTCTTCCAAATGGGACATCACTGCTGCATCCTGACATCATTTGTTGCACCTACTTCCAAAAGGTGCATAATTCACACAGTCTATAACTTTCATGATTTTAGATATTTTTAGTTTTTTGACAGTTTTTATGACTAAAAACGAAAAAGAGATGTATAATAAAAAGAAAGAACTTATTTTGCTCTTCTAGATTACATTTCAGAAACATAAACAAAGGCAAATAGGGCGACATGCATGAACTGGTCTGCGCCAGAATTCTGGCCTCAAAAAACTGTAGTAGACCAGTTCTATAGACGTATGAACAGGCGCACTCCAAACTTTGGCGTGATAAGTGCCTTGGTACCGCGCCAAAGACACCAAAGTTTTGGGGTGTTCTGGGGGCGTGTCGCACCACATTAGTAGAAGTAGACACATTTAGGATTCTTTAACGCCAAAACTTTGGCGCAGAACAGTTAGAACAGCCAGATCAAGTCAAAGGTGGTGTTCTTGACCCTGAGTTGTCGTATTTGCACTAGACTATGCCTGTATGTATGAACTGCAGAAGAACAGGTTCACACATTCTGGCACAGTCTATACTATGTTAAAGCATTTTAGAACTGGTCTTTCAGCGCCAGAATTCATACATGTTGCCAATAGTTTTTAAATGTAAAAGAAAATTGATTATGATTCAAAGCAGTGTGCTTAATGATAATAAATCAGTCCAAAGAAACATCAAAAGAAAATCTTTGAACTGGTCAGTAAAAGTTCATCTTCTTTTTAACATCTCTCAGAAATTGACATAAGTGCTAAGATTCAACATTCTATATCCATGTGCTTCTTATTTATGGACTGTTAAAATGTAATTTATATATATCGAATGGCTTTAGGCAGGATCTATGTTTTAATTTTATTAAAGTTATAATAAATTAGCTAAAATATTCTTGAAAATAAATATTTAAATCTCTGAATTAATCTCCAACAGTAATAGCACATATTGTAGCAAATACAATGTTATTTATACAAATAATAACATAATAAGTAGTGATGAGCGATTACGTTGACTATCGTCATCGGGTCGATAGTCGATATTGGGAATTATCAATAAGATATCCGAGAGTCGATAATAGATTATCGCCGATGACCATTAAATCTATGGGAGAGGAACAACCCCTTCATTCTTACCACCCAAACAGGGATGGAGAAAGCTGGAATTAACATCCACAAACAGTCAAATGGATAGGGGCTCCCATCTTAGGCAACACACTTAGGTTATAAAAGCCACAGAAAAAAACTCACAGACCATTCACTATCCCTGTCTTGCACCACAGCATGACCATTAAACCTGCATGACCCACAAGTTAAAAAGTGCCAGAAGGCAGTATGATTTGAACCATCATTTTACTTGAACTGGACATTGACTATCCCTGTCCTGGAATGCAGCATGAGCCCCAAACCTGCATGACCCCAATTTAAAAGTGTCGGAAAAAGGAGTCTTGCAACCACCATTTTAGTTGAACTGGACATTGACTATACCTGTCCGGACCGCGGTATGACCATTAAACCTTCTGACCCCCAAATTAAAAAGTGCCGGTAAAAGGAGTCTTTTAACCACCATTTTAGTTGAACTGGACATTAAATATATCTGTCCTGTACCGCATTATAACCATTAAACCTGTCTGACCCACAGATTAAAAAGTGCCAGAAAAAGGAGTCTTTGAACCACCATTTTAGTTGAACTGGAATTGACTATATATGTCCGTACCGCAGAGAATGCCCATTAAACCTGTAATGACCCCAGATTAAAAAGTGCCGGAAATAGGAGCCCTTTCAACCACCATTTTAGTTGAACTGGACATTGACTATACCTGTCCGGGGCCACACATGAGCCCCAAACCTGCATGAGCCCCACATTTAAAAAGTCCGGGAAAAAGGAGTCTTTCAACCACCATTTTCGTTTCACTGGACATAGACTAAAACCTGTCCGTAACCGCAGAATGACCATTAAACCTGTCTGACCCACAGATTAAAAAGTGCTGGGAAAAAGGAGTCTTTGAACCACCATTTTAGTTTCACTGGACATTGACTATATCTGTCCTGTACCGCAGAATGACCCCTGAACCTGTTTTGACCCACAGATCACAAATTTGGCACTATGTTTAATTTTGTACAGTGGCTGTCATTTAGTATATTTTTTGGTAACTGACATTTGTTTACAGAATTTATTTAGGGAAGTTTTATTTATTATTATCATTTTCCTTTTTTTTTCAAGTGTGATAACATAAAACATACACCCCTCCCTGCAGTTTTTAAAGGTATTTTTTACACTTGTAGATGTGTTGATTCGTCCGCACACACAATAAGTAATACAAATGTCCTAATCATCCCCAAAACACTTCTTAGTTGAGAAGACATTTGCCCTCAGGCTTCTGAGAGTGATTCAGCCAATCCAATTCAATGGTTTCATTTTTCCTCCAAATCTTTCTTCAGTGATTAGGGACAGACTCCCCTGGAGATCAAATGATGCGATCCCATAGTGACTCCAGCCCCAGAAAATTTTAAGCCTCAAATTGTGCAATTTTTGTCCAGGACTGGGGCCCTTTTTGACACACTTAACCTCACAGAAATCACCTTTTTCAAAATCTGATTTTTTAGAGAAATTTTAAGCTCTCCTGATTGCCCCTAACGGTGAGAGCCATCTGTTAACACGGAGGTCCAGCTGCCGGGGCCAGACTTACAGTGGGTGCGGAGAGAGACCAGGCTAGCGTCTGTCATCTATTAACAAGGGTTCAGCTGCCAGGGAGGAGTTACAGGGGGTTTGCGGTGAGAGCCCAGGGCTGGCGTCCGTCATCTATTAACAGGGTTTAAAAATGCCTTATGACGAGCAACAAAAACAGTTGGGGCTGAAGCAGAGTGCGGAAGCGGAAGTGTGAGGGTAAGACCTCCAGCCTTCCTCATTTAGACAGTCAAGACCTGGGTAGCGCTCCCCCTCCGTATGAGTGCGGACCAATTGAGTTTTCATTTGGAAATACTGGTGGTGAACGCTGCTGTTCCACCCAGGTGCCCATTTTCTTGGCCTTTTTTTTTTCTCATTTTACTCAACGTGCTGGAGGAAATTGTCTCTGTTCTTTGTTCTCTGTCCGTGCTCCATACTCCATGTCCTCTAAAAAACCCTACATCTGGTCAATCTCCCCTGTACCTCCCTTGTACAATTCAGGGGAAATTTTTTTTTTACCACTATTTTGTACATGCAAGTTTTTTAGTAGTTTAATTCTAAAAAAACACATTTTTTAAAATAGGATGGAATCCCACCATGTCTTTGTTTCTCTTTTTTAATTGTATTAAATGGGTTTGTCTCAATCAGGTATTGCTAGCTATGTTAAAGATCTTGCAAAAAAAGTCATTTTGCATTATGTGTCCTTTAAAACAGTGCCCTACCTATTCCTGTTTCTGACAGCACCATCCCCCTTGAGCCACTCTTGACAATGTGAAGAACAAATGTCTGTAGAAACAACATTTTTTACAATAGGACCTGTAGTCTAGCTGCATTTCACAGCAAAATGCCCCCAGAAATTCAAAACATGACCCATGAGCCACTTTTGACAATTGTGAAGAACAAATGTCTGTTAGAAACAACTTTTTTTTTTATAATAGGACCTGTAGTATAGCTGCATGTAACGCAAAATGCCCCCAAAAATTAAAAACATGACCCTTGAGTCACTTTTGAAAATTTTGTGAAGAACAAATTCTGTTAGAAACAATTTTTTTAAAATAGGACCTGTAGTATTGCTGCATTTCAAAGCAGCATGACCAAAAAATTATAAAATTAAATTCTCAGCCCCTGTTAAAATTGTGAGGGAGAAATGCCACTTAAAAGCCACATTTCTGTTCCAAAGGACCATGATTATTGCTGTATCTCAAAGCAACATGACCCCAAAAAATACTAAAAATGACTTCTCAGCCACTGTTAAAAATTGTGAGGGGAAAATGCCACTTAGAAGACACATTTCTGTTCCAAAGGACCATGATTATAGCTGTATCTCACAGCAACATGACCCTAAAAAATTATAAATATGACTTCTCAGCCACTATTAAAAATTGTGATGGAGAAATGCCACTTTGAAGCCACATTTCATTTCCAAAGGACCATAATTATAGCTGTATCTCACAGCAACATGACCCTCAAAAATTATAAATATGACTTCTCAGCCACTATTAAATATTGTAATGGAGAAATGCCACTTAGAAGCCACATTTCTGTTCCAAAGGTCCATAATTATAGCTGTATCTCACAGCAACATGACCTCAAAACCATTGACAATGCGGAAACTTCTAAAGATAAAGTGAGTAATGAATATGGGTTGTCAAAAAACCTTGCTGTCTTATTACAGTCTCCTCACAAGCAAACCACAAAAATGAACGTTGGAAAAGAAAAAAAAATTGCAGTAAGAAATGATCATTTAAAAAAAATTTTTTCAAGAGGAAATTTCTGGTTTGAAGAGGAATGTTTAAGTAACCGCAACAATCGGTGACCTCGGCAATTTGGGGGCCACAACATCATCAGAGAACCGCCGGGTTCATCTTGTGAAAATCAAACGATCCACATATCGTGAAAAACCGTGCGTTGTCTGTAAGGACCCCCCAGCTGTGCTGAAGGTCCGCTCAGATATTACCCCTGGTGCTGGGCAGTGACAACACCTCAAAAGGGGTGGCGAGCGAGCTCGGGCCAAATTGTCCATTTTGGATACCCAGAAGTCTATTGGGTCCGGAACACATCAAAAACAGGTTTGAGACGCAGATAGTCGTGCACCATGATCTGAAGCTGGGCTGTGTGTGTTGGGATGTGTGCCCTGAATTGCATCGTTGGGAGGTGTAAAAAAAGAGGGCCGAGGGCTACCATTTGGTTCTGCCACTTGCCTGCTGTGCTGCAGTCTGCCGCTAGGCGCTTGGCACTCTACTTTGTCCGTTTGGCGTCGATGTTGTTCCACCGTGACATTTGAGGAACGTGAAGCAGCGCACACTGATTTTCCTCCAGTTGATCAATAGCAGGTCTCCATTTCCTGCATTTTACCTTTTTTGTGTGGTGAAAAGGAAAGTGCTGAGTTTGTTTGTACCCGGGATTCAGAGGGTGGTCCACCCAGAAACTGTGTTCATTTTGATGGCCTTAATGCGAGATCATGTTGGAGGAAGGGCATCCCAAACACTCATTGAGAGATGTAGCCTGATTCCCAAAAACCTCTGGGCGAGGGCACTACAAAGATCTTCCACATCTCCTCCTCGCCTCAAATTCGCGCCAACCTCTTTCCAAGGCAGGGACGTCGGTTTAAAGTCGGGGGTCAGGATACCCCCTCCTCCGCTTCCTCTGGCACGCTTCAACACAGCCTGACTGCCTGAGTGAAAGACCCGAGAGAGATGCATTGCTTTACTACCCTGGACCCCGAACAACTGCCTAATAGAGACGAAAAAATTGGGGAAACTGTGGCCTTTGGATTTGAAGGAGAAAAAAGGCTCCGGTTTCCCCATCTGTGTCGTTTCCCTCTGTGCGGCGGGGCACCTGTTGTTTCAGAGTGTCCAACGATCGTTCCAGAACAAGATCACCACAATGCCAGTGTGACAGGGCATCGTCCCACTGACATTTATGGAGGCTTCTTCAAAACTGGCAGGAAAGGTGAGAAACTCTTCACCTGCCTCCAATCTCGGTGGCTCAAAAACCCGAGGTCCCCACCGCTGCTATGTCAGGCATGTTCACTTTGTACTGCGTAATGGCAATTGCGCTGCCCACAATCGCTGGAGCAGTGGAGGGTGGAATTCCACGTGTTGCCACAGTCAACAATGAGACGGTGACGGGAGGCCGACCTGACGCTGCAACGCGCCAGGGGACAAGCAGGTGCGAACGGCGAAAGTGTGAACTCAGACCTCGGGCCTTCCACAGCAGGCAGCGCAGACCCGGTAGCTCTTTTGAAAATTTTTGAACGACAAGGTTCATGACATGTGCCGGCAAGGGATGTGCTCCAGCCTACGATCTTAAGCGGCCAGCAATTTCGCCCGTTATCCGCACACCCTCTTCCCTGGCACCAGGCTTTGTCACCCAGCCAAAACGCTCGGTCTCGGGTTTCGAGAACCGTCCCCCAGCTCCTACTTAGGGACGGGCTCCAAGCAGGGTTTAATTTCAAACGGCCCGGTTCTCTGGGAAAGTGATGCCCCAGGGGACCTTGGGGGAAAGACCCCGCACCATCCCTGCGGTTTTGAAGAGCGTGCGCCAGCCTGAGAGCCACCGTCACCCTAAGAAAACACCAAATCACCCAGTGACTGTCACAGAGATATACGGCCCCTTGGGCCCTGTTACTTTCCCTGTGTCGTTGGTCAGATGACTTTTCCTGACACGATGCAAAAAAGCGCTTGAAATTATAGATGACACGTGGCTGGGAAGGGAGGACGGCTTTTCTGGCCCAAAAAAATTTAAAACTCATCTGGTATTGGGGGGAGCAAGGGCATGACGGGAGGAACCCATCTGTGTCCCCAGAGGAAAGGCAACATTTCCAAGGCCAAAGCCTGGCAATGCCGACATTCAGGCTTTTGGTTTTTGGGTGGTTTGGGTTAAAGTGTTTCTTCTGCTCCCAAACCGGGAAAGGGACAGAAGGCTGGCTGCTAAGACGGGCCCGCTGAAACGGCGTGCAGGTCGTCAAACTGGGGAAGGAGAAGGGGTAGGTGGGGTCTGTGGTGGTGATGGTGGTACTCGGGCGACGGTGGAGGCTGAAGGGAGGCTGATCCCTGATCATGACTCTGGAGACATGGGCAACTGAGGAACGCTTGGTGGTGGCGGAGGGGGAGGAGGCGGAGACAGGGGGGTGTGACAGGGTTGGAGGCCCGGTGTCGGTCTGGCCTTTTTTGGCCAGTGTTGCCCCCATTTCAACCATGCATTCGCTGCATGTACTAACATGTTGGTGGTGGTTTAAACACCCAAAGATTCTTTCCTCTACTTTTTGCGTTTACGGTAAAGGCGGCATATGACATCGCTGGGTGAATCAGAGGCTTGCTCAAAGAAGGCCCAGGCTTGAGAGGTCCTGGACCTTTTTGAGGGGCAATAAGCGAGGAGCGGGTTTTTCCGCTGACCGTGGCTGGCGGAAATCATATCAGCAGACTTCTGCGACCGCCCTCTCCCTTTTGAGGTGGGCCCCTTTACTGACATTTACCCCATGTCTTCCCTCCTCGTCCAGTGATGAAGCGCTCGCAAGCAATTCTGCTGAAAAGACCACGTTGGATCCGCAATGTCGCCCATCATCATCATCAACACAGGGGGACTTCGTCGTCCTGACATTCTGCATCCAGGAGCTGCGGGTTACAAGCAAGAGGGACTGCAAGGCGTTGCCCGACCGCCCGGGATTTTTTGCCGATTGCCCGCTTCCTTCTCCTCCTCTGATGGCAATCAGTAACTGGGCGTCAGAGCAGAGAAAATCATCATCTTTGGCCTCTTGACTTTTTAACATGCCTTCTGAACCCAACCGCATTTTGTCATCAAAGAGGTCTTCAGAAAATGGATTATGCACAGTGTTGGGTACCTTCGCTTGACATTTGGGCTGCCTTCGCTTCATGTTGGACAGATGCTGATGATGCTGATGACGACATATGTGGCCGTGACTGGGAGGATGAGGAGGTAAGACTGATGGATGCAGGTTGCAAATTTAAAAACTGAAAAAAGATTGGCGACGCTGTTCGTTACTGAGATTCACAGGGCCCTGACCCAGCGATGACAGGCCTGACGGTCCCCGCAACTGACGATCGGCTTGCATGCTGTTTCGCCAGCACTGGAAGGAGCACCTTCTCTCGTACCTCTACCTCCATCTCCTACCCCCCTCTTTGCTCGCTTACCACCTGAATTTCGCTCCATGTTCAGAAAGATAAAAATTTGAGAAGGTATGGAAGAGTTTTGGAAAGTCTCTTATTAAAAGACGGCAAATCACAGCTATCCTCAAATCCCTCAAATCAAAACAAAATTGCTGGGTTGAAATTTAACTGCTAGGTACCTTCTATCAACAAAGCTTGACTGACCAAAAGTGAAAAAAGCACCTGGGCTGAAATGTATAAGGATAAAAACGGTATTTTTGGCACCTATCAATTCACCTGTGGTGACTACAAAATTGCTGTATTCAAATTTAACTGCAATGTAGCTTACAAAAAAAGCTTGACTGACAAAAGTGAAAAAAACATTGTCAGAAATGTATACAGATAATAAACGGGATTTTTGGCACCTATCAATTCACCTGTTTGGTGGGCTACAAAAATTGCTGTATTCAAATTTAACTGCAACGTAGCTCTATCAACAAAGCTTGTCTGACCAAAAATGAAAAAAACACCTGTCTGAAATGTATAAAGATAATTAACGTGATTTTTGGCACCTATCTATTAACATGTGGTGTCTACAAAATTGTTTTACTCAAATTTAAATGCAAATTAGCTCTATGAACAAGCTTGACTGACCAAAGTGAAAAAAAACACCTGTCTGAAATGTATACGGATAATAAAAGGTTTTTTGGCACCTATCAGTACACCTGTGGTGACTAAAAAAGTTGCTGGATTCAAATTTAACTGCAAAGTGGCTCTATCAAAAAAAGCTGGCCGGCGCCAAAGTGAAAAATACACGTATCTGAAATGTCAATGGATAATAAAAGGTATTTTTTGGCACCGTTCAATTCACCTGTGGTGACTAAAAAATTTGTGTATTAAATTTAACAGCAAGTAGCCCCATCAAAAAAGCTTGATGACCAAAAGTGAAAAAAAACCTGTCTGAAATGTATACGGAAAATTTTGGTATTTTTTGGACCTATAAATTACCTGTGGTGACTAAAAAAATTTCTGTTTTCAAATTTAACTGCAAATAGCTCTATCAAAAAGCTTGATGCCCAAATAAAAAAAAACCTGTTGAAAATGTATACGGATAATAAAAGGTATTTTTGGCCCTATCAATTCCCTGTGGTGACACAAATTGCTGTATTCACTTTAACTGCAAATTTCTTATCACAAAGCTTGACTGACCAAAAATAAAAAAAACCCCCTGTTGAAATGTATACGGAAAATAAAAGGTATTTTTGGCACCTATCAGTACACCTGTGGTGATTCAAAGTTGCTGGATTAAAATTTTTTAACTGAAAGGGGTTTCAACAAAGTGGCTGGGAAAAAATGAAAAAGAAACCATCTGAAATTTATACTGAAATAAAAGGGAGTTTTGATTAAAAATAGACCTCATTTACTAGAAAAAGATCTGATCCAAAATTTAAAAAGGCAAGGGAATTCTAAACAAAAATTTGGCTGTACAAATCCAGTATCCTTAATAGAGCTTCTGTTTAATCCCCCCCCCCCTCTTTCCCCCCCCCCCGCTTCCCCCCGTATTTACAGTGGAGTGCTCCTTTAAAATTCTCCCCCAAATACCTAAAATTGCAAATCTCTGATCTAACTAAGTTCTAAGGATCACAGTAATAGTAGGAAAGTCTCTGTGAAAAAATTTTAATAATTTCGTGAGCGGTTTGCTGGCGTTTGGACGAGGAGAGCGCAGTCCTACTGTATGAGAACGGGCCACACTGATCATGAACAGGAAGGGCTTTTTTATGTAAAAAGAGGTCATGTGATTTTTCCAGCCAATCGCAACCATACACATCCCAGTCATGACGTCGCACACACATCTCACCCTGCTCTATTCTGTAAGCTGATTTGCTGGCCGCCAAATATTAATAGATTCTGCACAGATTTTAACCTAAATTATCGCATGATCTAAAAAATCTGATCAACGTAAATACCGTGCCGATTTCAACTTCGTCAATAATAATCGCTCAACACTAATAATAAGTAATTATTATAAAACTAAGTCAAGCAATTTATTGACAAAATAATCAAACAAAATTGTGTTCTTTTTGTATTTAATTTTTCCAGCAACTCTATTCAGTGCAAGAAAACATACAGAGATTTAATCTATACTGTAATCTAAAAGATACAGCACCCCTTTAAAACTTTGAAAAAATGAAAAAGCACAGAAAAAATGTGATATGCACTTATGTCACCTGAAATTACACATATGTAATATGTTAATTGGGTATATTACCTGTCAATGGTTTTGAGAACTTGGTTAATTGCAACAACAAACAGTTAAAAAGAATGACAAAGTCTACCTGCCAAATGGATTTACAGTTTACCACTGGAATTATATCCAACTTTTGGAAGGCTACTCTATACAGAATATTAAAATTAATGAAGGGTATCAAGTGGTTGACTCATCTTTTGTTCAAAGTGAGAGTTAGAAGAGATGAAACCTTTAAGGTAAGACTACAATGACAAATTCAGCTATTCTATTTTTATCAAGGTGGTAGCACTTTCATAGAAAATGTAATACATATGTAGCAAGAAAATGTAAACTTATTTTCTTTGCTAACTCCTATGTTATTGATGGTTATTTATTATGTCTGTGCAGCCTGAAAACATAAATAATTCAAGATTAGAATAATAGTAAAGTAAAGGATATGTTCATCCTAAGCAGGTTATCCAACAGTTTAAGACTTATGGCCTACCTATTAGATCAGAGGTGTTCTAGCTTCTGATATCCCCTTTAATCAGCTGAAAGGCCAATGGTAGAATTAGAAGCATAGTAGCCTCTTCCATATTTATATTAGCACATTCTTGCAACCAACCTAATTTTTGGAACCTGAATGCAAGATGTGCAAGCACTGTCTCATTCACAAACAGGTATGAGCAGAGGCAGACATTGAAAAGGCTGAAGGTCTTGCATTAACAGTGGTCCTTTTCAGCTAATTAGTTGGGGTACTAAAAGTCAGACCTTTATCAATCTTATATCCTGAGGTCATTAATATTATAAAGCTTAATAACCCCTTTAAGCAACCATTTTACAATTTATGTCTAGAATTGATGTATATACATATTGGAGTAACTTTGTAAATAGATTGAACTTATTTTTAACTAATTCTGAGTTGTTACCTCTTTTATATGTTACCTTTGCATTAATAATGTTGTGGGCTTCAGACCCAGAATTTAACATTCCTTGCTGTTCAACGTTTTAAGAAAAAGAGCTGGGACTCCAGCACAACCTATTGAATGATGCACTTTTCAAGTCACACCTAATAAGCGTTAAGATGTGACTAGGAAACTAAAGCCAAGCCAGTATACATCTAAAAACAGATGCTTTAATGTTTGCTGGGTAGGTGAGTGGCTTTAGATGTACCTCAGAAGGGGCAAAGTCCTCATTAGGGGATGTTACTATGATAATAAGTAATATTACTCCTTCTACACTGTATATGGGTGATGATTTGGCTTTAAACTTATAGTCGTGTACAAAGGCTCAAAAAGGATCAGTGTGATTTGTTTAATGTCAGAGCCAATAGGTAGTGTTGGAATCCTAGCTTTTTATCTTTAAAGGGAATGTGTCATCAAAAATTAATTATTGTTTAACTCACGTTTTTATGTTAAAACATTTTTAAAGAAATTTTTGGTTAATTTTTTTTAATTTTTCATATCACTTTCAATATTTTTTAATAATTCTTAAGTCCTGCATTTTCACTTTGGCCACAAAGGCCTTGTTTGCACAGCTTTAACAGCAGTCAGAGAGATACTTTACAGCCGCTTCATGCACATAGGCACAGTCCTAATACTGTTTCTGTCCCTAGACTCAATAGGACAGTTTTCTTAGTCATGCTGTGTGAGCTAGGAAGATTCACTCTGCAGGGGAGGAGGGGGTGAGAGCTGTGGATTTCTCTCTTGTGGACTTGTGGATTCTGTGTTATCTATTTACACCGGTGTCTCCTTTCAGGTTGATCCTGCTTGTGTTATTAATGAACAAACAACAAAAACGGGATATCCGGTGACACGTTCAGTAGCTTCAGGCGTCACAAAGGAATCCACGATCCGGGCTTCGGAAATCAGATACTTTATTCAAAAGTTAAAAGGCATGCATGTAGAGGCACTAGGTTAACGACCCCAAACTACGAGCTTGTCAGACAGACGAGGTTTCGAGTATAATATCTTGTCACTGTTGTGTCTACAGATGCTACTGTCAGAATTAAAAACACAGTTAAAAACCAATCATCGTATCGATGGATTGTCACATGATCCATAAGGGAGGTTAAAATGGGTACATCTGGGAGGTAACATATGTTTAACTTAGTAACAAAAGTACTACAAACTTTAGAGTTAATGATACCTTGTATGTATCACTTGTCAGTGTGCATTAAATACTAAGTATCTCCAGGGCAGAGAGCTGTACTAGGAGAATCAGGGGCCACCTAACTCAATATATGGTACGCATATCTGTGACGATAATTAAAGGGCCTTGCCGATTCTCCTGTGCCAACTTGAGTATCCATTGGGCCTCCTTTGTCTTTAGGATTTTAGTCAGTTGCCACCCCTGTAGGGACACGGTACATGTTCTTAGCATGAATTTCAAGCTGTTATATTCCCAGGTGGCATTCCACGAAATGTTTAGCCTGCCCCTGACATTGGGTATGCTGTTTATTAATGCTAGCTATGTGTTCCATGATCCGTGTTTTGATTTTTCTAGTGGTACTCCCCACGTATTTCTTCTCACACTGTGTGCATTCAATAACATATATGGAGTGGTGGCTGTCACAGTTAATAAACTGTTTGATCTCATATTTTTGTTGCTGTATTTTATCAAAAATTTCTGTTCTTTTTATGGCCATCTTACAGGCCCCCACATCGGTGGGCGGAGGGGGCCGACTAAAACGTTTTTCCACACCACATTAAGCCTCTGCGAACAGCCAAACTTTCCTGTTGTTTACTTTTTATGCACACTGGGTGAGATGGCATTACCTAGTGTCTTCCCCTTCCTAGGCAATATTTGTATCCCCTTATCCAAGATAGCAGAGAGTATTTCATCTTTCCGTAGGATGCTGATATTGTTCCTGAAAATAGATTTTATTCAATTAAAATTTCTACTGTAACTAGTGACAAAAGCAATCCTACCATCCCTCTGTGGTTTATCTTATTCCTACCTTCAGGGTTACAGCGTGTTCCCGTGTTTTCATTCTCCCTTTTTTGGGGCCTTATTGATGTCATTTCTCGCTGTATCCCCCTCGCTAGTAGTCTCGAACTAATAGATTTTTCCGTATTGTGGTAATCTTCATATGTGGAGCGAAATGCGTCGGGCTCTAACAAAAAAAAAAATTTTTCCCATAAGGGATAGCCTTGATGGTGTTAGCCGCATGGCAACTATAGGCCCTAAGTATTGTATTACCGGAATTGGGCTTGCGATACAGTGTAGTTATTATCTGTCCTGTATCAGCATGTCCTTTGATATGAACATCTAAAAAAGGTACCCCCTCACTACTCCACGAGCCCGTGAAGCGCAAGTTAAAATGGTTATTGTTGATATATTGCAAAAAATGCGGTATGAGCGCCACATCGGCGGACCCAGACAAGCAGAAGGTCGTCGATGTAGCGCCCATACCACACGATGCAATCAACAAAGGGGTTGTCCACACTGTATAAGGCGTGGTGTTCCCACCACGCCATGGTAATATTGGCTAGGGATGGAGAGAAAGTGGCTCCCATGGGGGCCCCCCACCTGTTGGAGGTTAAGGAGTTTTCAAATTTAAAGTAGTTGCTTTTAAGCAAATATTCCACCGCCATACCTATAAATTCACATAGATTGGTATCATATTTGTCATATTGCTTCAAAAAGAAGGATATGGTCAACAAGGCGATGTCATGGGGTATACATGAATATACACCCACCACATCGCAAGTAACCCATGTGTATTCCCTCCTCCATTTTTTGTTGGTTTCAAATTTTTAAAAGAGATTTCGTGTCCAGACATAGCCTGTAGATTTATGGACACTGGGTTTGCAGGAAATTATCTACCCAAACACTAACGGGTTCATTAAGGGAATCGTTGCCGAGAAATGGGGCGTAATTTGGGTGGAAATTCATATTTTGTGAACTATGGTTACCCCGTGAAAAATGGGTATCAGTGGGTCATTTCCTAAGAATATTTCTTTTGTTTTTCATTCAAAACGCAAGCTCACACCTCTTTAGTGTTGTTTCCAAGTTACCTGAAAATTATTTGTTGGATTGTCCCTCAGCTAACGATAGTGTTTGTGGGTCATTAGATTTTCATGACTTGTTTGTTGTAGAGGCCCTATATCTAGAACACTGCCCCCCCCCCCCTATCAGCCTTTTTATTATTGAGATTATCCATATTTTTCAGTTCTTTAATGCTTTCATTTGGGAACCATGTCAAATTATTAGTTGTTCTTTTTTGTTTTTATTTAGATGTTCCTGGCTAGATTTTCGTTGTGCAATTAAAGCAAAATCACGCTGCCATAACATTTAGGAAGGCTCTGGGCCGGAACCTGCCTTGATAGATTAAAATTCGGGGTTAGGTACTTTATGTTGGATATTAGACTCACACTGTTCCCATCTTCAATAGTCTATTAGTTTCCATTTCCAACTCTTGCAGATTTTTGAGTGTCAATTGTTCCCTAAAAGCTTAAAGATTCAAATTGGTTAGTATATAAATGTTTCCCTATTATCAGTCTCCTCTCTCCCTGGTCTGTCTGAGGAAATGTTTTTTTTTGACCGAAGCGAGACTTACAAATTTATTAACATTAACATTGTATTAAACAAATCAAAATCAAACATTGGTTCAAAATTCAAACCCTTGACTCCACCCCCCACCCCCCAAGAACTTCCAACTGGGGCTTTATCAGTACCGTAGGGGTTAAGACCAACTGTGTCTTTCATCCTTCATCCTCTGTAGACGTGCTTGCTCAGTGCAAAGGTCCTTGTTGACTTTCTTGTTGTGGTCAGATCTCCCTTTTTTGCACCTTTGTCGTTTTTTGACTTCTTTGTATTCGGAGTCAAATGTTGCAACTGATTGTCCCGATCCTGTACTTCATTATCTGTATTTTCGCTATCCACACTGTCGATCTCAGAGAAACTGACTGATCTTCTATTATTACCTCGCCATTTCTTTTTTAATATTGATCTTGGTGTGTAGCCATTTTTGTGTTTAACCCATGTGTACACTCTGTTGCTTTTATAGTCCTCTATATCTCTAGTATATTTTTTCCTTTTGTTTTCCATGATTGTTTTTTCTATGTTATCAAGTGTCTCTTGTAACTGCGCTTGTGCCACTTTGTATTCTGGCATTTCTTTATATTCATTCACTTCACTCTCAAGATCTTTAATCTGACTCTGTATTTCCTTTAGTTTTTCTGACTCAAATTCTACAATTAAGTTCATTAGTGCCAGGGAACAATCTGTAAGAACTGTATTCCATTTACTTGTGAATTCCTCTGTGGTTTCAAATGAGGGTAGTTTCTTTAGGCGAAGACCTCTGGGAATGATATTTTTTTCTATATACATGGTGAGAGTATGTTTGTCCCACCATATTTTAAGTTCTTTTATTTTTACTTTTTCAAGGTGTACAAACTTCTGTTTCCACTGCGTACCCATATCTATATTTGTTTCTCCATCGAACACAGCTGCTAGTTTTGCTCGGCGTTCAGGAGACATATTCATGTAAAATCCTAGACTGTGATATCAGTAAGGGGTCTGTACCTATGCAAGTGCCGGTGCGTGTTGAGGCAGGATCCGTATATATCGCTCACTATGTATAATGCCTCGTAATGTGAAACCCAAATAGCCAAATAAATGTCACTTATCAAAAAAGTATCGTAGGGCTCACCTTGTCAGAGGCTAAAAGCTTAAAGCGTATGGAGCACGGGTCCGCTCTGTATCCTCTGCGTAGCTCCGGACCAAACACCGGCTCAGTGGGAAACAAACAACAAAAACGTGCCCATACGCTTTAAGCTTTTAGCCTCTGAGAAGGTGAGCCCTACGATATTTTTTTGATAAGTGACGTTAAAAATGAACACACTGCTGAAAACTTTATCTATAGGGCAGGAAGTGTCAGACTATTATTAGGCTTAGTGGCCAAAGTGAAAACTGCAGGACTTAAGAATTATTAAAAAATATTTAAAGTTATATGGAAAACTAAAAATAAATATAACCAAAAATTCTGAAAAATGTGTTTAACATTAAAACGTGAGTTAAACACTAAGTCATTTTTGATGACACATTCCCTTTAAGCTTATTTAATTTTATTCAGACTTCAGTAAACCATTCATGTCTTGTGTGTCTCCAAGGACCTTCATGGTGCCTTTTCTAATGAGAAACTTTATCCCTTTCCCCTGAAAGGATACATCTTAATTGAAAAATACCACATTCCCCCTATAAATGAATATCTACATCTGAAATGGCTTGCTGAGGCATATGAAGGGGCACTTATTTTAATCCAATTGAAATTATTGTTTTTCCACCAATGCTTTCCAAACTGCAAACCCTGTGTTTACCGTAGATGATGCTGAAGAAAAAGGGTGAGCAACTTGGGTGGAAAGCCATAGGAAAGATAAATGGGTGTCTTGCCCTACAGCATCACATTCCATACCAACCCATTGTTTACAGTCAGTAGAAAGCATCCAATATCTAACCTGTTCGATAATGTATGCTTTCTAGTACGATGAAGTACAGGGGTAACCTGCAGAGGAAAAGAGGGTCTTTTTCGCCATTCTTAGTTTTTATTTTGCCAGATGAAATCTATTAATACCTTCTGGAAGAGTTGTAAATGAGATTGTGGAAAGCAAATTGGCAAATTATACTACATAACACAATTTTTGTTCCTGGCTAATAAGTGTTATTCCCTGATTGGTTACGACTAGTAAATAAAGCAAATCGCTTTTATTCCTCCCAAACTTTGCTTTTGCGATCAGGACAGTGATAAAGCAAAAGTACAAATACTGTCAATGAGCAGAGTTCCCCTGTAGAATTCCCTATTACCATCCTCCAGCAAGAAAAACCTGGCTGTCACAACGTGAGAGTCAGCAACTCGGAGAGAGAAGAAGATGTTGCCGATTTAGATTTCATAAGTGAAAGAGGAAAGAAACCATACTACCCCAACCAAAAAGACCTCAATGACTTGATCAGAGATCTTGGTCTCACCAAGTCAAATGCCAAACTTTTGACTTCTAGGCTCAAAGAATGGTAAATTGTTGGATGAATGTTCTCAAGTTGCATGTCGAGGACGCGTCACCATTTTTCCAGCTTCTTACCCATTAGAGAGATGGGAGACTTGTGGCTTCTGCCTCAATGTGACAGGACTGTTCGATGCAATATGAAAAGCATGTAACCTGAAAGAGTGGTGCCTCTTCGTAGACAGTTCATGCAGGAGCCTTAAAGGGACCTGTCAACATTTGGTTATGCCCCCATGTGAGGGCAGCACAATCTTGTGTCAGACATGATGTTCCAGCTGTGTCCCTTATTTCCAGTTAAGATGCAAGCAGTTTTTTTAGAGCATTTACCCCTCAAATCTTATTCATGAGTAAGGTGTTAGCCCCGTCCACCAAAGGCTAGCCCCACCCATTGACAGTTATTCACATGTTTCTACCTATTCAAAGTAATAGGTTTATCAGTCTATGTGGGCGGGGCTAGCCTCAGATGGGAGGGGTTTGAAAAAACTGACTCTTTTAATGTCTCTTCGAATGACTTTTCTGGATGCAAACTGCAGATTTGAGCATTATATACAGGAAAACTACAGCATCTTACAGAGTAAGGGACACAGCGCTGGAAACAGTATGTCTGTCACATGCTTGTTCTGCCCTCAACAAGGGGTAATCTATGTGACAGGTTCTCTTTAAAGCAGTGCTGCTCCATAGTGGTAACAAGTGCCCGTCTCTTCCTCAGCTCACTCGGTGCACCTCAAAGAGGAGTACAGTAGCTCAAGGACCTGTATTAGATGCCTTGGAAAGTTTTGACGAGTATGGCTGGGAGACTTCAAAATGGTAGCATTTCTGGTGGCTCTCCAAGGTGGTTTTACCATGTTTCCCTGCTACCTTTGCCTTTGGGATAGCAGGGACACCAAGGTACACTATAACACAAGGGACTGGCCGCAGTGAACTGAGTTCTGTGCGGGGAGTAACAATGTCAAATGGGAGCCACTGGTTGCACATCAAACTGGGCCTTATGAAACAATTCGTCACTCTAGATAAAGAGTCGCCAGCCTTCAAGTTTCTTTAAGAACTTCTTCCCTAGCTGTTCTGCAGGCTAAGGTTCAAAGCTGGTGTATTCGTTGGGTCCACAGATAAGAAGATCTTGGAATGCATGTGAATGTTCACAGAAAAGGCAAAAAAAGGAGGTCAGGGAAACAGCTTTTGCTGCAGCAGTTTGCGGCTTTTCTTGGTACATCAAAGCCAAACAACTATGTGAAGGGTGTTGAGACTATGGTGAAGAAATACTGCAAAATGGGTTGCAGAATGTCCCTCAAAGTCATTGCCTTGATGCACATCTTGATATATCCAAGAAGAACATGGGAGCGTGTTCGAAGGAGAAAGGCGAGCACTTCCACCAAGATATACAGTATATACTCGAGTATAAGTCGACCCGAATATAAGCTGAAGCACCTACTTTTGCCTCAAAAAACTGGAAAAAAAAAAAACGGGGTGTATTGACTCTACAACTATAAGCCTAGGGTGGGAAATGCAGCGGCTACTGCGGTCTAGAGGTTCAAAAGTAAAAATTTATACCAAATAAAATTACATAGGCGGTATATATCCCAATAGGCCTCGGCATAGGCTGTTTAATGTCCCCCATAGCAGATATAGGCAAGTAATTGTCACCAATAGCAGGTTATAGGCTAATATAGGAGGTAATTGTCCCCAATATGCAGTTATAGGCATCTTATAATCAGGTAATTGTCCCAATATGCAGTTATAGGCATTTTATAGGCAGGTAATTGTGACCCACGCAGGAATAACTCATAGGCAGGTAATTGTCCCCCCAAGGCAGGCATAGGCAGGTAATTGTCCCCCCAAGGCAGGTAACTGTCCCCCAAGGCAGGCATAGGCAGGTAATTGTCCCCCCAAGGCAGGTAACTGTCCCCCAAGGCAGGCATACAGAGCTAATTGTCCCCCCAAGGCAGGTATAGATAGTTAATTGTCCCCCCAAAGCAGGCAATAGGAAAGGTAATTGTCTCCAAGGCAGGCCTATAGGCAGGTAATTGTCCCCCCCAAGGCAGGGCATAGGCAGGTAATTTGTCCACCCAAGGAAGGATATAGGCAGGCATAGGCAGGAAATTGTCCCCCCAAGGCAGGCATAGGCAGGTAATTGTCCCCCAAGGCAGATATAGGCAGGCATAGGCAGGTAATTGTCTCCACAAGGCATGCATAGGCAGTGTAATTGTCCCCCGAAGGCCAGAGGCATAGGCAGGTATTGTCCCAAAGGCAGGTAACTGTCCCCAAGGCAGGGCATAGGCATGGTAATTGTCCCCCAAGGCAGATCTTTGCTTCGCAGGCAGGCCTCGCTGTCATAGCGCGTTCGCGCAGACCCTCACAAGGCACCATCGCGCGCTCTAGGCAACGCGCGCTCTCGCGCGGAGCACACTACAAGGCGGCTAGGCTAGGTAAATTGCCCCCCCAAGGCACGTAACTGTCCCCCAAGGCAGGCATAGGCAGGTAATTGCACCCCAAGGCAGGTATAGACAAGTAATTGTCCCCCCAAGGCAGGCATAGGCAGGTAATTGATCCCCCAAGCAGGTAACTTTTTTGTCCACAGGCAGGCATAGGCAGGGTAAATTGTACCAGCAAGGCAGGGCATAGGCAGGTACATTGTCTCCACAAAGGCAGGCATAGGGCAGGGTTATTTGTTCTCCCAAGGCACGGTATAGGAAGGCAGAAGCAGATAATTGTCCCAAGGCAGTATAGGGCAGGTTAATTGTCCCCCGAAAGGCAGGGTAACTGTACCCCAAGGCAGGCATAGGCAGGTGGCTAATTGTCCTCTCAAGCAAGGTATTGGCAGGTCTTGTCCCCCCAATGCAGGGAAAGGAAGGTTAATTTTGTCTCCCCAAGGCAGGCATAGGGCAGGTAATTGTCCCCACAAGGCAGGCATAGGCAGGTAATTGTCCCCCAAGGCAGATATAGGCAGGCATAGGCAGATAATTGTCCTCCCAAGGCAGGTATAGGCAGGTAATTGTCCCCCCCAAGGCAGGCATAGGCAGGTAATTGCCCCCTCAAGGCAGGTAACTGTCCCCAAGGCAGGCATAGGCAGGTAATTGTCCCCCCAAGGCGGGTAACTGTCCCCAAGGCAGGCATAGGCAGGTAATTGTCCCCCCAAGGCAGGTAACTGTCCCCCAAGGCAGGCATACACAGGTAATTGTCCCCCCAAGGCAGGTATAGATAGGTAATTGTCCCCCCAAGGCAGGAAAATGAAGGTAATTGTCTCCCCAAGGCAGGCATAGGCAGGTAATTGTCTCCCCAAGGCAGGCATAGGCAGGTAATTGTCCCCCAAGGCAGATATAGGCAGGCATAGGCAGGTAATTGTCCCCCCAAGGCAGGTATAGGCAGGTAATTGTCCCCCCAAGGCAGGCATAGGCAGGTAATTGTCTCCACAAGGCATGCATAGGCAGGTAATTGTCCCCCCGAAGGCAGGCATAGGCAGGTATTTGTCCCCCAAGGCAGGTAACTGTCCCCCAAGGCAGGTCATAGGACGGTGTAATTGTCCCCAAGGCAGAGTTATAGGCAGCATTAGCAGGTATTGTCCCCCAAGGCAGGTATAGGCAGGTAATTGTCCCCACCAAGGCAGGCATAGGCAGGTAATTGCCCCCCCAAGGCACGTAACTGTCCCCCAAGGCAGGCATAGGCAGGTAATTGCACCCCAATCGGCAGGTTGAAAGTATATTGTCCCCCCCAAGGCAGGCACTAGGCAGGTTAATTGTCCCCCAAGGCATACCCGAGTAACTGTCCCCCAGCAGGATAAGGCAGGTTAATATTCCCCCACAAGGAAGCATTGGCAGGTAATTGTCTCACCAAGGCAGGCATAGGCAGGTAATTGTCTCCCAAGGCAGTTATAGGAAGGCATAAGCAGATAATTGTCCCCCAAGGCAGGTATAGGCAGGTTATTGTCCCCCCAAGGCAGGCATAGGCAGGTAATTGTCCTCTCAAGGCAGGTATAGGCAGGTAATTGTCCCCCCAAGGCAGGAAAATGAAGGTAATTGTCTCCCCAAGGCAGGCATAGGCAGGTAATTGTCCCCACAAGGCAGGAATAGCAGGTAATTATCCCCAAAGGGCAGGATATAGGCGGCGATAGGCAGATTATTGTCCGCCCAGGCAGGTATAGCAGGTAATGTCCCCCCCAGCCAGCATAAGGCAGGTAATTGGCCCCTACCAGGGACAGGTATACTGTCCCTCAATGCAGGCATAGGCAGGTAATTGTCCCCCCAAGGCAGGTATAGACAAGTAATTGTCCCCCCAAGGAAGGCATAGGCAGGTAATTGACCACCAAGGCAGGCATAGGCAGGTAATTGTCCCCCCAAGGCAGGTAACTGTCCCCCAAGGCAGGCATAGGCAGGTAATTGTCCCCCCCCATAGCAGGCATAAGCAGATAATTGTCTTCCTCAAGGCAGGCATAGGCAGGTAATTGTCCCCCCCAAGCCAGGCATCATAGGGGGTAATTGTCCCCACAAGGCAGGGTAACTGTTAACCAAGGCGGGCATAGGCAGGGTAATTGTCCCCCCAGGCAGGTAACTGTCCCCCAAGGGCAGGCATAGCAGGTAATTGTCCCCCAAGGCAAGGCATAGCAGGTAATTGTCACCCAAAGGCAGGCATAGGCAGGTAATTGTCCCCCCAAGGCAGGTAACTGTCCCCCAAGGCAGGCATAGGCAGGTAATTGTCCCCCGAAGGCAGGCATAGGCAGGTAATTGTCCCCCCAAGGCAGGCATAGGCAGGTAATTGTCCCCCCAAGGCAGGGTAAACTGTCTCACCAAAGGCAGGCATAGGCAGGTAATTGTCCCCCCAAGGTCAGGCATTGGCAGGTAATTGTCTCCCCAAGGCAGGCGATAGGCAGGTAATTGTCCCCCCAAGGGCAGGGCATAGCAGGTAATTGTTCCAAGGAAGATTATAGGCAGGCATAAGCAGATATTTGGCCCACCAAGGGACAGGCATTGGCAGGCTAATTGTCCCCCAAGGCAGGTATAGACAAGTAATTGTCCCCCCAAGGCAGGCATAGGCAGGTAATTGTCCCCACCAAGGCAGGCATTGGCAGGTTATTGTCCCCACAAGGCACGTAATTGTCCCCCCCAAGCAGCATAGGCAGGTAATTAGTCTCCCCAGGCAGGGACATAGGCAGGTAATTGTCCCCCAAGGCAGGTTATAGGCAGGCATAGGCAGGTATTTGTCCCCCACGGCAGGCATAGGCAGGTTTATGTTTTTTCCCCCCCCCCCCCCCCCACCAACCCCCCAAGGCAGGTAACCTGGTCCCCCAAGGCAGGCCATAGGCAGGTAATTGTCCCCCAAGGCAGGTATAGGCAGGTAATTGTCCCCACAAGGCAGGCATAGGCAGGTAATTGTCTCCCCAAGGCAGGCATAGGCAGGTAATTGTCTCCCCAAGGCAGGCATAGGTAGGTAATTGTCCCCCAAGGCAGGTATAGGCAGGCATAGGCAGGTACTTGTCCCCCCAAGGCAGGCATAGGCAGGTAATTGTCCTCTCAAGGCAGGCATAGGCAGGTAATTGTCCCCCCAAGGGGGAGGGACAGGAATAGGCCAGGTATTGTTCTCCCAAGGAGTTATAGGCAGGCATAAAGCAGATATTGTCCCCCCACGGCAGGCATAGGCGGTAATTCGTCCCACCCCAAGGCAGGCATAGGCAGGTAATTGTCCCACAAGGCAGGTAACTGTCCCCCAAGGCAGGCTTATTTAGGCGGTAATTGTCCCCCCAAGGAGGTATAGGCAGGTAAATTGTCCACCCAAGGCAGGCATAGGCAGGTAATTGGTCTCCCCAAGGCAGGGCCCTAGGCAGGTAATTGTCTCCCCAAGGCAGGCCATAGGGCAGGTTATAGGCAGGTAATTGTCCACCCAAGGCAGCATAGGCAGGTACTTGTTCCCCACAAGGCAGAGTAAACTGTCCCCAAGGCAGGCAAATGCACGAAATTGTCCCACAAGGCAAGCAAAGGCAGGTAATAGTCTCCCCAAGAGCTTGCATGGCAGGTAATTGTCTCCCAATGGCAAGGCCATAGGCAGGTAATTTTCTCCCCAAGGCAGGATTAGAAGGTATAGGCAGGTAATTGTACCCAAGGAGGCTTAGGGCACGGTTACTTTGTCCCACAAGGCAGGTAAACTGTCCCCCAATGGCAGGCATAAGCAGGTAATTGTCCCCAAGGCAGGCCTAGGCAGCGTTATTCTGTCCCACAAGGCAGGTAACTGTCTCACCCCTCAACGGAGGCGATAGGCAGGTAATTGTCCCCCCAAGGCAGGTATAGGCAGGTAATTGTCCCCCCCAAGGCAGGCATAGGCAGGTAATTGTCTCCCCGAAGGCAGGTTAGGCAGGTTTAATTGTCCTCCCCAAGGCAGGCATAGGAGGTAATTGTCCCCCAAGGCAGGTTAATAGCAGGCACTAGGAAGGTAAATGTCTCCCCAAGGCAGGCATAGGCAGGTAATTGTCTCCCCAAGGCAGGCATAGGCAGGTAATTGTCACCCAATGGCAGGCACTGCAGGTAATGGTCTCCCAAGGAAATATAGGCAGGGCTATAAGCAGAAAATTGTCCCCCAAGGCAGGCATAGGCAGGTAATTGTCCCCCCCAAGGCAGGCATAGGCAGGTAATTGTCCCCACAAGGCAGGTAACTGTCCCCCAAGGCAGGCATAGGCAGGTAATTGTCTCCCCAAGGCAGGTATAGGCAGGTAATTGTCCCCCCCAAGGCAGGCATAGGCAGGTAATTGTCTCCCCAAGGCAGGCATAGGCAGGTAATTGTCTCCCCAAGGCAGGCATAGGCAGGTATAGGCAGGTAATTGTCCCCCCACCTGGCAGGCATAGGCAGGTACTTGTCCCGACTAGGCAGGTAACTGTCCCCCAAGGCAGGCATAAGCAGGTAATTGTCCCCCCCAAGGCAGGCATAGGCAGGTAATTGTCTCCCCAAGGCATGCATAGGCAGGTAATTGTCTCCCCAAGGCAGGCATAGGCAGGTAATTGTCTCCCCAAGGCAGGTATAGGCAGGCATAGGCAGGTAATTGTCCCCCCATAGGCAGGCATAGGCAGGTAATTGTCCCCCCCCCCCCAAGGCAGGTATAGGTAGGCATAGGCAGGTAATTGTCCCCCACTGCAGGTATAGGCAGGTATAGGCAGGTAATTGTCCCCCCTCATGGCAGGCATAGGCGAAAATAAATGCAAGTACTTACCTCAATCCCCCGCGGCTCCGCCTCCCTTCTGCTCCGTCTCCCTGCCGCTCTGTCTTCTTGATACACGCTGCCTGTACCGGATACTCACTGGAGCAAAATTTGCCTTTTCTCAAAAGTAAAATTAGTAAATTCAAAAATTTCACTGTCCCAGTCACAAAAGCAAAGTTTGTGGGGAACAAATGTCGTTTTCCATTGTTTTTAGGCATAAGCAGTTAGGAAATAATGCTTATTAACCAGGAACAAGAAAAGATGTGAACATTTTTGGAAGTCACATAATTTTAATTGTGACAACATGATCCAAACAAGATATGAAGGCATTAGAATAGTTAACAGTGTCAGCATTGATTGTTTTGAAGAGGTCATTAACACCTTTATGACCGCCCACTATGTTTTGACAGCAGGCAGTGCGGCAGTTCTTCTGCCTGCTGTGATGCCACTAACGTTATTGCAGACAGAAGTGGCTTGCGGCTCCAAGATTCACAACTGTGCTAAAAAGTGAGCTGTAGTTAACAGCTACCTTCCTAAAAAAGTCTCTGTGAATGACAGGAACTGTAAAGAAAATCGATGTCCCGTTTTAATTTGGGTTTCCGCATGGGTCAAAGGGGGTTCCCCCGATCCATCGGTTTTCGGGGGTTCTAGTCTCGATGGAGCCTGGGGAAACCATAAGTAGCCCTGGGGACCTAGAGTAGCCCAAGAGCTGTATGTATAGCAAGCCTGCTGTCAGAACACATGTGAGCCACATGTATGAAAACTGTCTGTCTAAAGCTCACTTTTTTGTCCACAGCAATCAATCAGAGCCGCCCCTCTCATTTTTACAGAGCACTATATGAAATGAAGGGAGCTTCTGATTTTTGTTATGGGGACAAAAGGGGTTTTAGACCCAGACAGTTTTTCCAACATTTGGGTCTGTGTGTTGCCCGAGCGCCTTTGCTGTTACAGGGTGTAAAGTATTAGCTACATGTACTAATAATTACTCGGTAAAAAAAGTGTAAAATAGTTATCCCTTAATAGTATTTAAAAAAAGTATAAAAACAAAAAAAATTGTAAAAAAAAAATCAACTTAAAATAGATATTTAATAAAAGAAATGTTGTGATAATTACAAACCACTAAAAAAACCCCACAATTTGGTATCCACACCCGTCATAAAAACCTGTGAATTAATCTAACTGGTTATTTAGTGTGAAATGTGAATGGTATAATGGTATACAATGGTAAAAAATTATAAAAAAAAAATGCTGCAAAAGATTTGTAAAAAGATTCTACAGTAAATTATATGTAAACTCAAACTATACCCCCCCCCCAAAAAAAAAAAAAAAAAAAATACAACTTATCCTGCATAAAACAAGTCCTCAAACAACAGTGTCTTTGAAAAAAATACAACTGTTGGAACCGGGAGGCAAAAAAAAAAAAAAAATGTGGTGGTCATTAAAAGGGGTTTTGCCAAAAATTTATTTCCTTCCCTTTTTAAAACGCTGGGAGGGGAAGAAACTCGCAGCTGAGTCAGGGGGGACGGGGAGGGGGGCTGAAAGAGAGCAAGGCTAGATAGGCTCCTTTTCATGTATAATTTAATTTTTTAGGAAAAAAAGGGCATAAAGAAAGCTGTAGCTCTCAGAGGGTTCACTTTTTGTGATCACTTTATTTTGAAAAATGATCACTACCCATTTTTGGGAAAATCCCCCGTCACTTTTCATCATGCAAAAAACCCCTTTAAGGCCTTTTCGGCCCGGGGCTTAAGGGATAAAGTTCATAGGGTTTTATTTTGATGAAAACCTTAATAAGGTAGTTCCCATCTTTAAGGGGAAAAAAAGATCCTTTATCTATCACAAAACCCCCTGGAGATATACCCCTATTAAAATAGAGATTTAAGGCATTTAATATATAGAAAAATTGCTAAAATAATGTTTGCTATACTGGACAGCGCAGCTTAAAAGTCTCTGGGATGATTATCTAATAAAATCTTCGTAAAAAACCAATTTTTATGTTCTTTTCACTAATAATGATATCTTTTTACAGTTTAGTAAAAACCCTTTCCCGGGGGGTAGTAAAGGTTGTGGACCCAGGTGCAAAACTTCGCTTTGCCTCCCCCCCCCCCCTCCTTAGCAAGGATGTGTACTGTTAATGATAAAATATAAATATAATATATATTATATTATAATATAAATATATTTTATATATATAATATTTTATATATATAAGACGATCGCGCTCTGTTCGTGTGTAAGGGGACCCCTTAATCACAACGTCCCCAAATAACAAATTCCAAAATATCAACCAAACCCGGCAAATAGTAAAAACAGTTAAAACACACCCGTAATAGTGCAAAACCTTCCCCAAAGATTCTCACTAGAGCCACATCACCCGGGGTTTTTAAATTTTTTTAAAAAAAGTAGTCACTAGTGGATGAGCGATTAGTTACTATCGTTTTGGGGGCGATGTCGTATTGGGAATTATCAAAAGATATCCCATAGTCAATAAAAGATTATCGCCGAGCCCTTAAAGTCTAGGGAAAGGGAAAAAACCTTCATTCTTACACCCCAA